>APFE030726913.1:225225-251530 GCA_000404065.3 Pinus taeda | reverse complement strand
TTAACTTCATAGCACATATTTGGTCGTGTGTTCACCAAGTACATGAGTAAACACACAAGCCTCCTGTAAACAATAGCTTCCACTACTTCCCCTGAAGTAGCATCCCCCTTCTGCTAGTTACCTGCTAAAGGAGTCTCCATGGGTTTGCTACTCTCCATGCAAAATATCATAAGTATCTCATTGGCATACTTTCCCTGAGACACAAACAACTCACCATCAACCTGTCATACTTCCATTCCCAAGAAGTAATGCATGAGCCCCATGTCCTTCATCTCAAACTCTCTTGCAAGATCGTCCATTGAAGACTTGATCAACTCATCATCATCTATCAGAATCGAATATGGTACAGGTTCATATCTGCTTCAATCTTAGTGAATCTTAACTCGGTGAAGTAGCTATCAATCCTGGTGTACCAAGCATGGGGTGCTTGCCTCATCCCATACAACACTCTCTTGAGCTAACACACATGCGACTCATGCTCAAAGGTCTCAAAACCTTCATCCTGCTCTATATACACCTCCTCCTGAATCATTCCATTAAGGAAGGATGTTTTTACATCCATCTTATGTAACTTCCAAGTCATTATGCTGATAGTGCTAATATATATCGGATCAATGACTACCTTGCAATAGGAGAAAAGGTCTCATGATATTCAATCCCCTCTACCCGTGAAAAACCATGGGGAACAAATCTAGCCTTATGGTTCTCCACACTACCGTCTGTATCTTTCTTTACCTTGTAAAGCCATCGAGAACAACCTATTACTCATTTCAAGCTAGTCATGTCCAATCTCAACTCATCCCACTTAACCGGTTACCAAGTCAAGGATCACGTCCAACCATGGCCATAAAATTACTAAATAATATAATTTACATCTTGACATGCCATAGCACCAGGGATGTCTAACAATCCCTTGGCATTATGTGACACGTGTTAGCACCCCCTACATTTCTTTGCATGCTTTAGCACTCCCTAGCACACCCTAGCACACCCTAGCACTCGTTGAGATGCCCTGACACTCTAGATATCCTTGGCATTTCCTAGCATATAACCTCGTCACTCAAACCTTAGCACACTTGGAACTCATTCACACTCCCTATCACACACTCTCATACATTCATTTCCATTCGTTTTGAACTAGTTCTCTCTTGTGCTTCCATGGAACTCCATAATACTCCTTGGCACACATTAGCACACCCTAGAACTTGACAAATCTTTGCATGTCGCCCTAGCACTCTAACATTCCTTGGCACTACCTATCATACCTTATCACTCCCTCCTTAGAAAACCTAGAACTCACTGACACACCTTATCACACACTCTTATTCATTCATTTCCATGCATTTGAAACTAGTGCTCCCTTGTGTTTCCTTGGCACTCCATAACACTTCCTAGCATGTATTAACACACCCTAGCACCTGACACATATTGTCATGTTTCTCTGTCCTCTAATGTGCCTTAACACTTCCCATCATACCTTATCACTCCCTCCTTAGCACACTTGGAACTCATTCAAACTTCCTATCAGAAACTCTTATTTATTCATTTGCTTGCACTAATTTTACCTAGTGTTCCTGTATGTTTCCCTGGCACTCCCTAACACTTCATAGCACATGTTGGCACACCCTGCCATCTGTCACATCTTGGGAACATGTTACCGTGGAATTCTAGCATGACTTCATGATGCCTATCATACCATGCCACTCCCTCCTTAGAACACCCATAACTCGCTGACACTCCCTAACACACACTCTTATGCATTCATTTCCATACATTTTGACCTAGTGCTCCCTTGTGCTTCCCTAACATTCAATTGTACTTCTTAGCACATGCATGCACAAATTAGAACCTGACACATCTTCGACGCATGTTGCCCTAGGACTTCAACAGGACTTATTGCCGCCTAGCATACCATTTCACTCCCTCCTTAGAACACCTAAAACTCACTGACCCTCCCTATCACACACTTTCATTCATTCATTTCCATGCATTTTCACATATTTCTCCCTTGTGTTTCCCTTGCACCCCCTAACACTCCTTAGCATGCATTAGCACACCTTGGCACTTGGCACGTCTTGGTATGCTTCCCTATAACTTTAGCATGCCTTGAAACTACCTATCATACCTTATCACTTGCTCCTTAGCACACCTGGAACTTGATGATAGTTCATTTCCATGCATTTGAAACTAGTTCACCCTTGTGTTTCCTTGACACTTGGCCCTCACACTCCCTAGCATGTGTTCACGCTAGACCTTGGCTCCTAACACATCTTGGCATTCCTTAGTGCTTGACTTGCCTCAACATGCCTATCATGCCTTGGAACTATCCAGCATATGTTAGTACTTCCTAGCATTCTTGGAACACCCTCGTACTCCCTAGCTATCGTGCCCTCATATATAGCCTTACTTTTTTTTAGACTTGGGAACCCAACCAAGTCATTGGAAAAACAGTTTTGTGGCCAACCCAAAGTATCCATTTGTTTGGAACTACTTTCTCTAGGCCCTTATCATAACCATAAGATTTCCTCCTACAAGTCTTATTGTAACCTTGTCCTAACATACTTTATCCTTGAGACACCTAGAATTCATTGACACTCCTTTGCACAAAATCTTATTCATTCATTTCCATGCATTTTGACCTAGCTCTCCCTTGTGATGTTCTGGCACTCCCTAGCACCCCTCAACATGCATTGACATTGTTTGGCATGTGTTAGCATGCCTTTTCATTCCTTGGCACACCCTAGCACTCTTTATCTATCATTCCCTCAAAACTACCCTTCTTTTTGGGACTTGGGAACCTAACCAAGTCTTGCCTTGACTACAACATCTTGACCAAGATATGACTACTACAACTAGACCATGCCACGATCACCTAAGAGCTAACTATAACTCATCTTAGGCTAATGTGAATATATTCTTGGACCATTAAAATGTTTTATAGTATTATACTTCCCTTTATGAAACCCCCATATCTGTTATGGGGTAATTTTTTGTGAGTGAACTTTCAAATGGTGCTAATATTTTTTTTCAAGACCTTATATGGAATATTGCACAATGACACTAAATGGCATGTATCAAAACCGACAAGATCCATTTATTTTGGTAATAGTGCAAGAAAGGATTTGTTTATCACCTCACTACATATGCCCCATTTATTATGATATTCAAAGGATGTTCTATTCTCTTTATCAATATTTAGATGGGTCGTTCTATACATTATTTCAATACATATCTAGCTCTTTTTTTGAGGGAGGTATTTAGATTTATTTATTACATAATTGAGAGAAGAGTTGCATCGGTGGAGCAAAAGAAATAATAAAGAGTGTCCAAACTTACAAAAATAATTTTCATTTTTAATTTTATGGTCATTCCACTATTTCCATCTATTTGGACACTTTGAATGTATTCTTGGACCATTACAATGTTTTATAGGACTATACTTCCATTTATAAAATCCCATTTTATCTTATGGGATAATTTTCCTTGAGTGGAATTTTAAGTGGTTGCTAATGATTTTTGTTAAGACCTTATATGAAATATTGCACAATGACATTGAATGACACTTATCAAAACCAATGGGATTCATTTATTTTGGGTTTAGTGCAAGAAAGGATGTGTTTAGGTGATGGAAATGAAGAAGAAATCTACTCACCATCGGTTGATGTTATCTATAAAAGTGTCCCATGAAACCATTTGAGGTTAAAACCTTATATTGTGCCATGATCTTTGATGCTTCCCATCATTCTACCCTAAATATTGAAACTGATAACTTTTGGTTATGCTAATTCAAGACAACTCTTGTAATGTCCCCTATCTAGATAATTAGCAAAGCCTTGATATGAATTTCTCACAATATCTAGACTTCATCTTGAGATGGAGCTTGTAGTGGTCTCCCATATAGGAGCTCATAACCAATAGATCACTCATAAATAAATCTCCTCTTCATCCCTAATGCATAAGCAGTGAATCCTTGATACAAATATTTTGTTTGCTTAAAAAACTCAATTTTGTCAATGTATAACATTGTACATAAGATAATATAAAATGATAGTGTCCACATAAATTATTTAAATAACCTCACATTAAGCATGAGTGTGAGACACGGGTTGAATGTGTGAAACTATTAAACTTAAATTATGTTTAATTTCCTTTTACATCGTGAGGTTGTTCTCTAGTAAGGTTGATGCATCATCACAAGGGAGCATGACACATCTTTGTGGGGGATTGATTAAATTTGTAACACAATTCAAGTGATACACACCTTCAATGTAAATGTCATTATCATATGCTTTTGTCACGTTGTTAGAGAGGTTATTTATAGACAATACATTCAATTTACTTGGACTTCATCTTTTCATGGCCTCGACTCTAAGATGGATTTGTACTAGGTATGCTTCATGAAAATGAGAGGGGGTGTTATTGTTTAACCCATTTATGAACCAAAGCATTGGATGTTTCTCTTAGATTCCCCTTGTTGTGTTTGATGTGGGTTTACATTAGCATCAAGTTGAAACTAATCATCATGATCTTCCTCTTCTCAATAACATTTGCTAGCTTTTCCATATACATGAGATAGAGTTAGAGGGTCGCCTCATATGTAGAAGTCCCATTTATTATGAGATTGAAGGGACATTATATTTTCTCTATCAAGATTTAAATGGTCCATTGTCTACATTCTTTCAATACATGTCTAGCTCTTTTCATTAGGGAGGTCCTTGGATTAGATCTTTATATAATGCCTTATGTGTCATTCCCCATTTGAACTCTTTTAAGGGGGTCACCTCCTTCCATGTTGCCTTGCCTACTTAGGGCCAAAATTGACAAAACAAGATTAAAAATTCCTCAACTATCAAATTGGTGAGGTCTCATACCTCATCTTGGCCCTCAATGGGACATATATCTTCAAAGATACTTTTGAGGATTTCTGATTGAAAATTGTAGGTTGGATGTCATAGGACCTCTTACCCCAATTTTTATATGGGTTTTTAGAGGAAATTTCTAAAATTTCATTGTCATCTTAGTCTCTTGGATTATTTTCACATTTATCATTTTCCAACTGAAGTATATACGTCTATATGTAACTCATGGATTTATCATTGGTTTGATGACACCTTTCCTTGGCTATCTAGGACCCTAGGTGTAGGAAGAGGTTGCTTTAGCTACCACATTTAGCTTGATATGTATGATCCATGTGTATATGATATATTAAATGTGTATTATATTTATTTTGATCACTTAAGAAATCTATTCTAACTCTTGATGCCTTGGCTATAATTTCTAAGTTGGATTGTCCCATGGTGTTTCATAATCTTACTCAAAGAAGTGTGTCATCTTGATGGTTTGGGAATATACTTGGTGATTTGAGTATATGATTGCACCCTTATTTCCCGTAGTCAAATTTTATCCCATGTCATTCTATAAGATATTAATTAATTTTCCCCAAGTGACACCTTTATGACTAGGCATTCATATATTTGTGGCATACTATTTCCCCTTTTGTCATTTTTTATGAAAGAAAAAATAAAATTGAAAATCAGAATCATTAAACGTACACTAGTGTGATGTATATAAGTTTAAACTCTAAGGTTGAAGTGCAAATTCTTGTAGATGTTATATCTATGAGTTGTTCCAAACTAATGAAAGCCTCATTCCCTAAGTCTTAGATATAAGAAAAAGGTGAAGAAAGGAAAATAAGGCCCAGTGAATGGTAACTCGTGATAATGAAACCCAAGATCTCAAAATGACAACTGCAACTATTTCTAATTGTTTTCTTTGAACACTAAATGAGTGGTGTGATGAAGGAAGTATCCCAAGTAGAAATCAACTAGCCTAAGATGAATTCCAAATTCTTGAAATATAATAGTGAGAAAGTGTGGCCTTTGTGTAACATATTTGGCAATAAGTCATGTTCTCTAGGTCAAAAGAACATCCTTGAATCCCATTTATTTCTATTTCCACAAACATTAATCTAATAGAAGAATTGTAAAACATAGTTTTTATGATATAAAAAAAGTTTGGGTTGGACAACCATGTTGAATGCATGGAGACTTGAAATTCTGAATGCAACGCAAGTGGGCAGATGTTTAATTTATCTTCAATGTTTATGTAATAAAATTTTGTTGAGGGATATAACACAAAGTAAAGGGGAGAGGACTAGAGTAGAGTTGAAAAACAAATGAAGCACATATGCATTGAGAAGAATGCATTGGAGTGAGCTAGATATTCCCTTCCATTGACAATGATTATGTTTACAAAGCTTATCAAATGCACAGATGAGGGTCGCATGCTAAGTGTCATGGGGGAGGGAATGTTAGAAGCACCCTTGGAATGTAGAATGTTAGAAATAATCCATATTATAGGTGAGTGTGGATCAACACAATATCACTAATTTATTATTCCATTGATTATTCTCCAAACATGGGTTAGGTGTCTTATAGTCTTGACGGTTAGTTTTAGTAGCAATGAGTAAGATGTGTGATCTCTCAACACATTTTGGTGAGGTCAGGTTTCAATTCTCTTTGTTGTTTACGGGAAAGATGCTTGGAAGTTGGGCAGTGGTGGTCTACCTAAGTTACCATCCATAAATGGTGGTGAGGTCTATGGAATATTCCCATATATGTGTGTGTGTGTGTGTGTGTAAAAGAAGTTCACACATAATATGGGTGCTCTCCTTGTGGTTTCACCCCATTGAAGTAAGCATTTATGTCACACAAGGCCCATATTACTTTGTTGGATGACTATTGTTGAAGGAAATTCATAGGAAGTTGGTGGAGAATAAGAAAAGCTCCTTGCCATTGGAGGGTAATATTTTGATTACATGAAGGATAATCAATGCTTGTGGGGGTATTTGGCATTAGGGTTCAATATTAGAGGTCTCATTTCTATTAGAGCTCAGTGACATCTTATTGAGAGAAGATATGTATACAATAGTGTAGGCATGAAACACAACCAAATAACTTAATTGTGAAAACTCTAAGATATAATGCAATACACACCCTTTATAAACAAAATAAAATAAATATTAGTATTCTTAATATAAATATAGTATTATTCTCAATAGAAACATATTATTATTCTAATTTTATTTTAATTAAATCCTTAAATTTATCCACATATATTATTAATTACACCAAGCACATTTTAAAATGAGATGAATTATCATATATGACTAAGCATATAGAAGTAATTTATCCCTCCAAAAAAAAAATAGAATTTTATCCCTTCAAATGAAAAATAAAATTTAGAAATCGAAATGATTTATGACTTAACTCCACCCCTATTTACAAAATTTGACAACCTTTAGCTAACCATGTGTTACCACCACACACAATCGATCAGGGTGGGAAACAAAACATTTGAAAACCATTACCTGACCAATCATTACCATGTGTTACCATGTGTTACATTTGAAAGTGGTTTCATGTTTAGAACACTACTTTTGTACTAGACCATTGATTCAGAGTCGATGAAGAAGAAAGACGGAGAGGCTTGGATTCTCTAGTTTCTTATCCTAATTGTAAAATACATTGTCAGTAGTTTAATAGAGTTTTGGTTTGGATCGTTACCCACAACTAGCTTCTGAAATCAAGCCGTGATAGCATCTCCATATCTACCATTTCTTCACTTAATACATGAACCAGGCACAGGGATTCTATTGATGTGTAAATCCACCTTTTTGGATTTGAATTCATGAGAATGAGAGTGTGCTTTCGAGGTTAGGGTTTGTTTTCATTATCTACATGTAGGAAAAAGACAAAATACTAGTCTTTTGTGATATGGACCGGTTGCAAAACAAGGAGCCACATAGAGAATCTGTGGGTAGTGTTAATTCTATTTCAAAAATTCAGAAGATAATGTAGGATATGGGAGCCCACGATTTCTCTTCCAGTGACATTTTCAGGCCCAATCGCCAAAGTACCATCAAGTTCTTTGGTCTTCTCATCAATTTCTATTGCTACAGGTGAGATGGACATCATATGTTATGAGATCCTAGCGGTAGCGTGTATATTGGCTTTAATGTGTGTTCGAAATTTTTTCTGTGTTAAAGGAAAATAAATTGTTATCGCTAATCCGATGAATAATGTAATGCAACAAGGAACTTGAAAATGAATTACTAATAGAAGAGATGAACATCAAGGTTTTTCTCCCCAAATTCTCGTATTAAAAAAAATTGCTTTTCTTCTGATTTTTTTTGTAAATTTAATTTGGTTTAGATTGCATTTTTATTTTTAATCGGGTCTGAGGTGGAATAATAGTTAAAAGAAATTGAGGCAGAGTGACAATCAAAGCAGCCTCTAACATAATCACTAGAGGCTGAAATTAAGAAGTTGAAACAAAACATCTTGCCCCTGAATAAACAACAATTTGATTTGTAGGTTGAAGTGTATAATCTATAAGAGAAGATTAGTGAGTATAATAATAAGGTAATATCTCAGATTTTTTGGGCTCTTTCCCTTTTGAAGAGTTGGAATTTCACTTGTGTAGAACTTAGAAAACCTAACTTGGTTATCAATGTCAAGCTTTTTTTATTTTTAAAATCCTTTAAATCTATCATCAGTTGGTTAAATTTTGTCACCCTATACTTTTGAGCTATTGGATTTCTCTCTTGACTGTGTTGTATCATTCTTTTTGCTAGAATTTCCAACTTGAAATACCAATCACTTATACTAGGAAGCAATCAAGTATATATTGCTTCTTGCCTTGCAATATAATTATGATAATGGTACATTCTTTCTTGCAATAAATAACAATATGATTACACTCATGAAATAGCTAATTAGCAAGGCAATATTGCAATTTTATCTATCTCCGGAGATAGGTAAGCGTAGCCAACATATATACCTTAGTGCCAAACTCCATGCAATCCATATATTTTTTATACAAACTAGGTTTGATTGCAAAATTTGCAACTAGATCAACTTTAGACCCTGTCAAACCTACAAGGCAGAGGCTAGTTGATGCAGCATCAAAGTATTCCATACATTACCTTCTTCATAGAAAAGTGATCCCTCTGAGAAAAATAATGCTTTATATTTAATTTCCATTTTGTTTGACACTCAATAAATTTTCTAAAATTGCTACCTTCTAGTTCAGATGACCAAGCATGAAGTTTGTTTATTCTAAATTGGTCCATACCCACAACACTCAATGGACTCTACAACTTTAAAAGACATGTTTCACTATTTCTTTTATTTAAAATGTAAGCAAACCATTGGTTAACCCTATTTTAATATTTTATGAATTGCATTGACAACCAAGGGCTAATTAATTACAAGCTAGCCTAAAAATGGGGACTTGAAAGATGTTCTAACTCCAATATGGGTTGACACAATTTTATACGTATGTCATTCTTATCCTAAATTTTGTGACTCTTTCTAATCCTTCCAACTATATGGGAGGTAACTTAAACCCTTAATGTATTTTTTTTGTTTCATAGTAAACAAGTGCTTGTCAAATACTATCACCAACCCTTTTGATTAGGTATGCTCACCTCTAGTTGTATATTAAAGATACCAGATTTTAGAATAATAGGTTACGAACCTCCAATTTAGTAATGTTTCCATAGATATAAAGCATGTGGAGTAAATTTCAAGTTATCTTTTCAACTAAGAACCCTTCTTCCTATTCTATAGTCTCATTGAGTCTTAACCCCTTCCTAGATAATTTTTTTGTTAGAATTAGGAAGATATCCTAACTATCATTCAAGTGAGGGAAATGTCCAAATATGGCTCCCAATCAAATCCCAGAAAAAATATTTTCCCTTCAAATTTCGAGGACAAGTTCCTTGAAATAATATGCTAAGCATACCAAATTCTTACAAAGATTGGCAATTATGGAAATATAAAGGATCTTTCTTCTCTAAAATCTCAAAATCCCTAATGATATTGACTGCATGTACATCTGTCTCTAAATGTTGTAGATATGTTTGAATCAATATAAGTTTGAACCAATATAGAGTAGTTGTATGAAGATTGGTTTCTTGTCTTACAAAAAAGGGCATATACACCAATTTGATGTCTAGTTTAGTGGTGATCATAACAGGTAATTGTGCATATTTCCTGGAAGCAATTATTGAGGATCTGCATAGTGAATAACGTTATAGTAACAATAAATCAGTTAAATTATGTGAGAGAAATTGTTGCATTACCAACTCATCAATCAGCCACATCATTCGAGTTTTCTGGTGATTTCCATGGGTGACCAAATCTCTATAAGCCTCCAAAATGGATTTGTATACTCGTACAACATCCTCTCTAGCTACCCAAGCATAAAGTGGAACTGTTCTTCACAGTGTTTTGTACTAAAGAATCCACCAACAAGAAGATTGAAACCAAATATCCCACTTTTAGTTACAGGAATGTAGGTGAGGTCATTGATGTGTGGATGATCAGAAAAGTCATGTCTACCCACAATACAAACATTCCATTTATGTGGCCTGCTAGAACAAATGACCTCTTCAATTTAAAATTCGGAGAATCCCCTTAAAGATTTTTGAGAAAAAGGATCTTATTTCCCAAAGAATAAATATACCTATGACCTCTTGAATTTAGAATTTTGAGACTCACCAACAAAAGTTAAAAAGAAAAAGGATCCTTGGGTAATATTGTCCTGAACTCAAAAAAGAAATATACCTATTTCTCTCAAAAATATTTGTTTATTTCCCAAAAAAATGAAAAGAAGCTAATATTTACACAATTTAATTCAACATCCCAAATTAATGGTACCAGCAAAATCTACGTTGGCACTCATAGGTTGGTTATGGATGGATTCCCCTTGCTATTGTTGACAATGTAATCAGTCATAACCTTTGTATATGGCCTTGTGTCAATGCTTTCATCAGCATCAATCCCTGGTAAAGAATTTTCCACAGGGTTTCTAATGTCATCCATTCCACTCTTCAAGCTTGACAGTCCAACCTCCTTTAGCCCTTTCAATATGGCAGGTATGTTAGGCAACATAACTCCACAAATCTACCAATTCTGATGAGTCTTTATATCTGCACATCCCTATGCTCTATATTTTTCAATCACGCTTGCCAAAAATCAAGCTTGGAGACTAGTAGTCACTTCATTCAGAATCTTAAGTGTCATCATGAATCTCCTATTTTCAAAAACCAAAAAATAACAAAAAATCATTCGCCTCCTAGTGATCAAATAACAAAAAAAACCCAAAACTTTAGTTGAAGGCATAGACTCGAGGAATCGAATTAGGGAACCTACACTCATGATTTCTTCGGTGAAAGAGATCCAACCACTTTAGGCACACATCTATATCATCCTTATTAACCATTCACTCTCAATTTCAGCCAAGGGCTTCTTTGCAAGTTCTTCAATCTCATTCTCCATGAACAATTTCATGGGCTCCCTTTCTAGCTTAATCTTCACACAATAATCATCTCCAAGAATGAATACGCTCCAATTATTTCATTAGACACTTCAACCATATATCCATGGTTGAAGTACAATACATTTTTCATAATTTCTAAACACAATTATATTAAGTGGATCTTTGAAAGTGAAGTTACTAAACAAAATAATTGCTTTAATCAATTGAGCTTTGAATTTGAAGGTCATTTTTTTGTAAATGATGAAAAAATCATACATCACATAACTTTTGACTTAAAGTAGAGGTAGGGGTAGATGATTTTTCTTTTTAATAACAGTCATTTCAGAAGACTACAAAAAACCTAAATATTACATGACATTGTTGCTTTATATATACTTATTCTCAATAATAATTTAAGAAAAAAAACAATTCAACCATTATATTATTATATAAAATATAATTCATATGTATAAAAACAAATTATTATTAACATAAAGGTCATAGTTCATTAAAATTGACATGTTGCTAAGTGCCAAACTCCTTGTAGCACCCATCTCCTCTTGACAAAAGGATCACAATACATTGAAATTGATATGTTAGGGAAAGGGTATCTGATATTTATGATAACATTTGAGAATATATTAATCTATAAACAAACTACTATAATGAATAACTAATAGAAAATATATCCAAATTATATCCAAATAACCTAAAAGATCCATATCCATTTTAATTTTCTCTTTAGTTATAGGATCTCTAAGATAAATCGGTGGTACCATAGTTCAAAACAACAATACAAAGATCAAATCCAATAAATAAAAAAATAAAATACCTAAAAAGAGTTAGTATCTTCATCCTTGAAATCTTCAACAATATGCATTACCTTGGTAGAGTTTACTAGTGAAGACTTACAAACACCAAACCCTGAGGATCTAGATACAACAAGATCATACTAAAAAGGAAGATCAAAATTGAAATCAATGACAGAAAGAGTCTTAGTGAACAAACTCATAATTGAAACGGTCTAAAATGATACCAAAGGAATTATATTCATAAGGATAATCCAACACTTGAAACTTGACAAATCAAACTCAAAGATCAACCCTAAGGATTCATGGTCATAGGAGTCAAACTCAAAAAGGACACTAAGTTGTAACTCAATGACATAGCCCAAAAACTGTGTAGTGCCAACATCTATGAATCCACAAATAGTGAGATTAACCTCAGAAGAAAGATAGGACTGGATTTGATTAGTAATGGGTCCAATCCAGGGTGATGGTCCTTAGAATGGACGTAAGAAAAATCATCCAAAGGAATCTAAAAACTACCATAGCCTCCCAGAGAGATTCATGTAAAAGAACAAAACCATCTGGAGATAACATAGGTCATAAAATTCACTCAGACCAACATATCATTTCCTAGGTACAAATTAATATGGGTAAGGTACTAACCAAGGGTCTCTCCGTATGCATGAAATTTTGAAATTGACCAAAATTTGATGTTCGGTCCTACTATGGGCATGACAAACTTCAGGATGGATTCTGGTTAGTAACGAATATAGTATATATGGTTTTTTTATAATCATTTTCTTCTTGTCCTAAGTGGTTGGTCCAAAAATTTCGTGCCTATGGAAGGTTAGGAAACAAGTGCACAAGGTGTTCTCCATCACATGTTTTGCAACGAAATTTCACCTTACCTTTAAACACAACAGTTTGATCAAGACGAGAATTTTTAAGATTTGGTGTCAATTGTTTCCATATAATTGGAATCATAGGGAAATCATGTGTAAGAATATTACATGTGCATATTTTCATGGAAATAGAACCTTACAGGGAAATCATGTGTAAGATGATTACATGTGCATATTTTAAATGAAAATATAACCTTTTTCTTCTTTTTTTGCTTATTAATATTCACGTCATTGCCAGTTTGATTTTCAGGGACCGATGGGCTCTTGTAAATATAATTAGGAATTATAATGGTCCTTTGTTTTGAGCAGACAAGAATTTGGAAGTACCATAGTTCCTGGTTTCAGAAAACAAAGAAATTGGCAATACCATAGTTCTTGGTTTGAGAAGACAACAATGGATAGGGATTTGCTTCCATTCTTGCCTCGTTGGGTAGGCAAATCCAAACAAATAGTCATTAAATTATGATTACCTTTGCAAGACAATCAAATGCTTTTCAAAATAAATAAGCAAAAAGACCATTTATTTGAAAAAACAAGAATATCTCAATTGGGAATATCACATTCTTCTGAGTATTGATTCCAACCCTAAACTCCTATTTGAGAACCCAATATCTATCCCTCTCCTAAACTCTAGGCTCCAGCCTTGAGGCATCCACAACCACATGAGAGCTAGCAGGACTAGCTACAAACTTGGTTGTTGTTCCTTTCTTATTCCAATCTGTACTAATCTCAAAAGTGCATCCACCCTGATTAACAAGACGAACCTGGAATGTTTTCATCAGCCTGGGCCGATTCAGCTTATGCCCACAACAAACAAGATTGTAAATGACATGGGCTAAGGGACAAATCTCATCGAATCCGACAGGCCTAGAGATATTCATCCTGACTACTCTGATTAAAAATATAAAATGCAAGGATCAGTAATTAAATCCACAATGAGGGCTTATCTGGTCCAATATCCTTCTAGTGAGAGGACGATATATAATATCCCTGCTGCTGATATTGAGACTTGTATGCAATCCCTGCTAGTGTTATTGAGAAATGTATGCCTTCATGAAGCTCTCGAGAGGTAGAATAGCCTCTTGTGAGTGGCAGGAGACATGGGTCAGTCATATGGGTCTTTAATCTATGGGTCTTTAATCTTGGGTGAATGGGTAATTAAGAATATATCCAAGTTGTTGGTAAGTTAGATATATTAGAAATTTATGATTTAGCAAGATTCCATATTCTATTAATAGGGAGAACCTACCTCCTCAAACCTTAAATAGTTAAAAACACTTACCTCCTTGAACCTTATCATAATTAGTTAAAGGTACCCCTCTTGAAATTTGAAATCTATCTCCTTGAACCTTATCATAAGTAGATAAAGGTACCTCTCTTGAAATTTAAAACTAGATAAGAAAGATACCATCCTAATAAACCAACCACCCCATTGTCCCAAAAAAAAAATGTGATCTCGTATGGCTAACATTTACTGTAATGTTTAGGTGTTCTCCATTTATATATTTTTCACAAAAAAATTATTTCATGCTAGAAAATCGATAATAAATACTGCTTGTGAATGGCTCTCAAAATGGTATCTGAATAGTAGAATATTGTGAGTTGTTGTCTTCCTTCCATAATTGTTTCATTGGTTGTTTACATATCCCATATTTGTACTATGTTTGTCTTTCATGCGGGTGTATAGTTATTTACTAGTACTTTTAAATGGTTTCCAGGAAAAGTTGTTACTCTCCCATAAAGATTCAAATCCCATTTCATGACATATCAGTCACGAGTTAAATATGATTTATTAACAAGTTTTTAACTTATCTTTATAATTTGAAGAATTTAGGGTTTACCTTATTACCATTCTTGGAATGAGGAACAAATAAGTGTCGAGGTATGTTACTTGGAAAAAAATAGTTATTTACTAATTATTTTATCCCTTTTTATATGCGATATTTTGTTTTCCTAATGCTAATGGATGGATTGAACTTAAGCAAAATATTTTTGTGGGCTCCTTTATGACTGTTTGTAGTTTGTTCTTCACACATGCAAATTGTTATGTGCATGAAGGAATAGATGTATTAAAACTTAGCTGATAATTCTTTTCCAGGGAAAAAGTAGCCTAGGGAATCCACTTTTTATACATGGTTATTGACCTGAATGTAAATTTAGCATCTATGCTACTTTGAACATTTGTTAGAAATTATAGTAAGCTATCAAGAGTAAACCATAGAAAATAAATATCTAAATCTATTTCTGACAGCTCCATCACATCTTAACTGATGCAATTTTATATTTATAATGTGTTGTTAATAGTTTTTCCCCTTTCTTCTCTTTAAATAAGTCGACATTACCATCTTAAAAATAAGAGTTGAAATTATCTATAAGATGTTTTTTATCTCCCAATAAATACTTTCTCAACTCATTTTAGATCTTGGACAATGCAGGTTAACCTTTCTATTCATTTGATCTTTTTAGTTTTCTATTTTCTATGCACCATTCCCCCGTAGTTTTTTTATTACTGTAATTTTGTTTTATCTTCTTCAATGTAGTCTTCCTATTGTTAACGTTGTTTATACTACATTTATATTGGGACGTTGTTTATACTACATTTATATTGGGACTACGTGTTATTCATTTGTAATGATGTGGAGCAGCTCTTTGATCACCAAGGTGTTTATTACAAAATAATACGTCTTTCACACTCTGCCTCACTCTGTTTGTAATATAAACTTTAGTTTATCTCGCTCACACTCTCCCTTACTCCGTTTTTCATTCTCGTTTTTCTTCTATCTATTTTCCCAGGTACTTTATTTAAAGCCACATCTATAATGAAGCCTATAGTGTTATGCATAATTCAAATAATTTTTCTAAAGTGTTTCAATACCTGAACAATTTGATTAAAGTTATTCCTCGTACATAGAGGAAATAACATCCAATGACACAAGCCTACAATGCTTCGTACCTTCTATATAACTCCTAGTTAGCTATATTACCATAGTGCTGGCAATCTAGGCCAACTAATTTATCATACGATAATATTGGATAATATTATTTCTTTCATTCAGCTGATGTGTATAGGTTTTTATGGAATATCTCTTTTTTCACCCCTAAGAAAAATATCATGAAATAGTACTAAATGGGGAGTGATTTATTGAGCGCCTTATTGGATTTACATTATTAAGGGGAAATTCGTCCCTAAAATGTTGGAGACTACTTTGCTAGATTCTTGGGCAAACAATCACATGTTTGAAACAATGGATACATAAGATGGTGCAACAATGTATTTTCTCTTTAGTCACCTTTTGTTAAGGACATTACTTCTTATTTGAAAAGCTTCACCTCGTTGTTCTACTTTCGAGAGAATTATTAGAGATTCATTCTTTCTTTTATCTATATAATTTGGTCTCATAGAATTATTGAGACAACAATATGGATCTGTGTGCCTCGAGCGTTCTCCTTTCAATGCTTATTTACGTGCCTCTATTGATTCTTTAGATGTATTTTCAAGCTAGTAGTTTTTTTTATAATTCTAACTTTTTCCTTTATTTTTTTTTTTAAATTCTTCTGATTATGAAGGCCTAGAAAAATATTTTGAACAGTTGCCTTAGTTTGAAATTAATGAAAACTCTAAAGTATTTGAGTTACAGGATCACCAAGGCCTTAATATAGATATAAAAAAGCCAATGCAACTCACACATATCCAAAGGAAAATAAGCAGTTCAAATGTGGACATGCATATGGTTTTGGTACATTAGACTAGAGATATGATCAAGGCTGCCTTTTTGTCAAGTACATATATCTTATACCTGTTTTTTAGATTGTCATAGTTGGCTTCTCCTTGTAGTATGGTAGATCTCATTTTAGGTCTGTAGTCTTGAACTTTTCTCGGTGTTCTAGCTTGATTTATTTCATTTCCTTCCTTCTTTAGCTATTTTGACTTCTTCCAAAGGAAAGAATGGTTGTTTCAGAAAAAACTAAATAGTTGTGAAATATATCCTATGAAATCTTCAATTATTCCTTAAGAAAATAATGATAATTAAATATGACTTTAATCTTCTCAAATTCACCATATTTAAATGGGAATTTATTCTCATTGCTAGGATATCCATTCCTCAAGTCCCCAAATCCTAGGGAACTCTCGAATGACTAGGGAACAATCCTTTTTTGGCAAGGTAATACCTTGCGAACTTTGGGAGAGTTTTCAATGTTCCTCCCAATTTTTTTGCTAAAACAGTTATCGGATAAAACAAATATCATTCTAGGAATATCCCAAAATCTACTTTAAAGGAACATGTTGGGAATTTTGTAAGAGATTCTTGATTTTTTTGGAATTCATAGTTTTTCTAGCGTGGTGAATCTTAACAAGTGCCAAAGCACACTAGGAGGAAGTCGTTTTTTGGAACCAAATAACTCAACCAAGAATGGGTCAACACAGAGACATCATGGCTATGAAAAAAATTGAAAAACAACATTACAAAAGAAAAATATAATAACCCGAATGCCTATTATTGTCAATTTTTGTTGTACTTGTATACAATTTTAAAGTTCTTTGTGATTTCTCTCACCTACAAACTTGTATTAGAGGAGCCATAGAACATGGGGTACTTTGGTTAGTCTTACGTTTAAACAATTAGCTTTGATGTTATTTTTAAGGTGGTTGAGTGTATGAACCATGTTAAATTTGCGTCCTTGTTATAAAATAGGTATTTTTTTCATCTATTTGATAGTTGTTTGTGCTAGCTAAGGCAACTAAAACTACAAGACTTTACAAAGTTATATAATTTAATTAAATTTTTAGAATTTCGAATTTATAAAGTTTTAAGGTCTAATTCTTTCAATGGTGCTAGCTCAATGGAAGAGCACCTTCCTAGAAGTAGGTAGTTTGTGGTTTGATTCCATCGTACCCTAATATTCATAGGGAATGGTGATGATCACTATCTCTCATTATATACATGTCAATAGTGAGGGTCATTAAAAGACCAATATCATAAGAAGTCATTTTTATATATGAAATGGTGAAGGTTAATGAACGTCGCCATATATGCATCAATAGTGAGGGTCATGAAAGGTCCATCGCAATAAATAAATATTGTTCATATGAAATGATGATGGTTAGTATCCATCATTATAATGATTATTCGTGGCAAAACTTGAATGCCACCACAACCCTATGTTTTTGGTGACACCAACTTTGGTGATGTTCATTTTTTAGTGTTGGAAGCTAGTTTGATTGTCACTAATGAGGTTATGGTAACATTTTTCAACCCTCACCAAAATATGAAAAGGTGATGATCAACGAACAACGCTATATGTATGCATCAATAGTGAGGGCCATGAAAGGTCCATGATGATGCAGGGGTAACCTCACTCTACCCTGCAATCACCAGGATCTTCACACTTGTATCATTGAAAGGCATCATCAAATTCCTAAATCGACTATCTTTATGTTCTGGGCAATTATGAACCCAAAATCATAACTTATCAATAGCTGTGGGATGGTTGTCCATATAGTATATACGCATAGCAATTACAGGTGATATGATGTAAGCGCACAGTTAACAATAAACCGTTAACAATACAAGATTGTGCCGCACACAACACTTATGAACACGCACTCACAGGTTTTGAAACTTTCATAATACAACCAAAATATATATATAGATTGCACAGCAATTGAATATGCATACAGCCAATTGAACACACATACATATCCTCAACGAACCAGATTATGATGCGTGTAACAGTTATAGCAATAGCCAGACTTCAACTCTTTTATGGATGCGTGCACCAGCAATATACACACTCACATTTAACTCGCGGTTCAATGACTCCACAGTTCAGCGTTTTAATTTTCGACCAAAAAAACAGTCTTTTATTATATATCAGTTATATAATCAGTCTTCCGCCATACACAGGACCATATCTGCATTCAAATGGAATTAATGCAGCAATTAACCAATCCACTCTTCCGCTGCGTTTTTGTTTGACAACCAGACTTATGTTGGCCAGATAAGCAGAATTGATGGCCCTTTACAAACTGGCCGAAGGCTCCCAACGAGAAAACCTCTCACACTCTATCTCTCTCTCCCCTCAATGCCTTAGCATTCCTAATTTATAAAAACTAAGCATGATCTAGAATCACCCAACTAAAAGCTCTAAGTGTCCACATGCAATGCATACACAGGGTAAAAAGCATCTTGAGGCTTTTTCCCATCTTTTTCCCTGTTCTAAAATAGAAAAGCCTTCCTTATCCCCATCTATTGCTTTTATGCCTAAAAACACTCCCTGTTTTATTAAAAATAACAAAATATTCAAAATAATCACACCCCCCTTTTTATTCCATATTTACATATGAAGAGGGTCTTGATGCTCCTGCATCATACACCCAACCTTAAAATTAATCATGATCTCCTAATCATGTGCCTGGATCCCATACTTTGTGCTACAAGTTTCCATTTGCCGCTGCTTTTGTTTGTTGTTCTTCTCCAGGTCTCCACACCTTATGCTGCTTCGCTCCACTAGCTGCACTCTTGCAATCTTCTGTTGTCTTCTTTTTTTTGCTTCTCCTCTTTTGCTTCACTGGTGCTGGTCTCTTCCAGGACTCCTTCATCATCCTCCGCATCATCATTTTAATTTCTTTGTCTAGCAGACTTTCTCCAGCTTGTTCATTTACACCTGTATTCACAAACCAATTGTTAGAATAAAAATCATAAGGCATCAGTGCCTTACTTCCCTCTGCCAGCATTTCAGTATACTGATCCCAAGCATTCTTGAGATTATCACTCAATCTATCCTCAACATCATCCTTTCCGAGAATGCATCTGTATTCTGGTTCATAAACCTCTTTATCTCCATTCATCTCTGCCTTTATATTCTTAATTCTTATCCTCTGTACTTCTAGTCTCTTCTCTAGAACATTTAACTACTGCCATAAATCTGTCATCTCCTTTGAGAAGATTTCTGTGCAATCTTCAAGACTTTCCCAAGCTAAGCTTCCTGTTGTTACCATCTCATCACCTGCATTCATACATAAACTCTCAGTTTGCATAAAATGTTCAACAATATCAACTGTTACTTCCTTTATCTGTGCTTCAGACTGATTCACTTCCACAAGAACTTCCTCTTGTGCTGTAACAATTTCATAAGATGGCAAATCCTCCTCAACACCTGCAAACATACACAACTCATCAGTGTTAAAACTACAAGACTTTTTAGTCTTGACTGCTTTCTTCAACACTTTCCTTTTATCAGATCTGCATGTGGGATTTTCAACCTCCAACTCTGGCGCAAGAACTCTAAGTCCCTTTTTCAACAAGGCAATCAGAATTTGCCTCAACCTCCTCTACAATTGTCGCCAGATCACTCTCTTTCCCTTCAGTGGAAAGTTCCAATTTCCTTTTTGCTTTTCCTGCTGCTGCAGCTGTTTTTCTAGTACCTGTAATTGTGCCTTTATTTCTGCAATCTCTCTTTCTCAAACTCCACCAATCACCTCATCTCTGTGGCATTTCTCTAAACCTCTTCCTCTGTCTCCTTTAACTTTTAGTAGCCTTCTCCATCGCCATAAGTTCCTCACCTATGCGTTGCATAAAGCCTCTGCCACAGCAAACTCTCTTGCTGCTACTTACCTCACCAATCCTTCCCTCCGGATCTGGTCTTTTGGTAATCATAGTTCCTCTGCTGGAACCTTTTGAGCATCCTCTACTGCTCATGTAGGCTTCTCCCATCTGCAACTTTATTCAACCTCTAAATATTCACATTCTGCCACATTCACTTATCCTTCTTCCCACTGAGATTTCTTCACTCTTCCTGTAAATCAAAATTCATCAGTCCCAAAATCATCACATGCAATTAACAAAAACACTTGAACCTTCAAAAAGAGCTGCTCCCGCTCTGATACCACTTGATGCAGGGGTAACCTCACTCTACCCTGCAATCACCAAGATCTTCACACTTGTATCATTGAAAGGCATCATCAAATTCCTAAATCGACTCTGTTTATGTTCTGGGCAATTGTGAACCCAAAATCATAACTTATCAATAGCTGTGGGATGGCTGTCCATATAGTATATACGCATAGCAATTACAGGCGATATGATGTAAGCGCACAGTTAACAATAAACCATTAACAATACAAGATTGTGCCGCACACAACAGTTATGAACACGCACTCACAGGTTTTGAAACTTTCATAATACAACCAAAATATATATATAGATTGCACAACAATTGAATATGCATACAGCCAATTGAACACGCATACATATCCTCAATGAACCAGATTATGATGCGTGTAACAGTTATAGCAATAGCCAGACTTCAACTCTTTTATGGATGTGCACACCAGCAATATACACACTCACATTTAACTCACGGTTCAATGACTCCACAATTCAGCGTTTTAATTTTCGACCAAAAAAAAACAGTCTTTTATTATATATCAGTTATATAATCAGTCTTCCGCCATACACAGGACCATATCTGCATTCAAATGGAATTAATGCAACAATTAACCAATCCACTCTTCCCCTGCGTTTTTGTTTGACAACCAGACTTATGTTGGCCAGATAAGTAGAATTGATGGCCCTTTACAAACTGCCCGAAGGCTCCCAACCAGAAAACCTCTCACACTCTATCTCTCTCTCCCCTCAATGCCTTAGCATTCCTAATTTATAAAAAATAAGCATGATCTAGAATCACCCAACTAAAAGCTCTAAGTGTCCACATGCAATGCATACACAGGGTAAAAAGCATCTTGAGGTTTTTTCCCATCTTTTTCCCTGTTCTAAAATAGAAAAGCCTTCCTTATCCCCATCTATTGCTTTTATGCCTAAAAACACTCCCTATTTTATTAAAAATAACAAAATATTCAAAATAATCACACCGCCCTTTTTATTCCATATTTACATATGAAGAGGGTCTTGATGCTCCTGCATCACATGACCATAAATTGTTCTTTTTCATATGAGATGATGAAAGTGATTGTCCGTCATTATAATAATTATTTGTGATGGACCTTGAATATCACCACAACACCTATACTTTCAGCGACACTACCTTTAGCGAATTTCATTTTCTGGTGAGGGAAGCCATTTTGACCATCATCATTAAGCTTATGGTGATATATTTCGACCCTCACAAATGACCTTTTTTGTTGTAGGGATTCCCCTGGTATGCATTCCATACAAAATTTGAAATGGAAATAATCCTATAATTTTGTTAGATGAGTCATTATATGCAAATTCAACATGACAAGGTATTTGATCCTATTGCTTGGGATGTTTATTGTAGACTAAGCTACTCAAGACATTTCCTAGGCTCCTTTTTACTACCGCTATTTTCCCATTAGTGTGAGAATGGTATGTTCAACTAAATATAAGCCTTTCTCCTAACAATTTCTATATTCCTCCAAAAATATCTCACAATTTTGGTATCTATTTAAAAAAAATATTTCTTGGTAATCCATCTAGTCTAACTACTTCTTTGAAGAAAAATTTTGCAATGTTGTTAGATCATTCATTTTCCTGCGAATTATCGAGTGTACCATTGTTTGAAATATATCATAAAAAGCTTATATTTATCCATTATCTCTTAGAGCTTTTGGGAATCATAGCATGAAGTATGTCCATACAAAGTCCCATTGTCCATTTAGAATTGGTAATGGCTGATATAATCTAGTTTTATGACTTCCTCCTTTTCTATATTTAAAGATTCTTTACTTCTTGAAAAATATTTTGACATCTATGTGCATACTCAACCAAAAATATAATACATTTAATTACCAATTTTTTTTTCCTATCCAAAGTCCCTTCTAATCTCCATTGTGATTTTATTTCAACAAATTTTCCGTAAATGAACATTTTGGAATTCACTATATATTGCCTTTGAAAATCAATCCCACTTGTATCATATAATAAATTTCAATTAGGTTCTATCTCTACTTGGTTTTCACAAGCTAGACAAACTTCTTTGAATTTTGTAACATTTTTGTGCATGTATTATAAATCATGGAGCCCTAAAGAATTTACTTACAATTAATGTAGCGTTGGATTAAGTCTACTCAGTGCATTGTCTAATTTATTTGATTGCCAAATTCTATGTTTAATAACATATGTAAAAAAATTCAAAATCTCCATCATTATCATGCCTTTGATTAATTTTTTTTGGTTGTTGTTAAACTACAAAGCATGATTGTCAATGTAAAGAATAAATTCTTTAAGCATGAGATAATGTCTCCATTTATTTAGTTTCTCAATAATGGTATGAAATGTTTTAACATATGAATTATTGGGTGCGGAGCCTAGTTATCTTCTGTATTCAAAAGTTTCAGCCGAATGTATACCCTAGGAAGAATGTACACCCCTCCACGTGGGGGAAGGGTGCTGGGGGGTTCGAGGGCCAACAGTCCCCTGGTGGGGGTTCGGGGACAGCACCCCCGAAGCTAAAAATAGATGTAAAATTGCCTTGTGAAAGTCTAGTAATTTCTACTCAATCTGGGCCGTTCATTAGGCAGATGATCTGATGGTAGAAGTTATGTTGAATTTAAGGCTTTTTGGCCTAGAAGGCAACCCTTCACTATATGTGAGGGAATTGTAAGGAAGAGAGAGGAGATTGACAGCGAAGAGGGTGTTACAGCGGATCTACTGTAGGTTGTATCTCTTCAGTTTGCTAGATAATATAATAAAAGAAGGACTAGTTGTTTCTCCATGGACATAGCCCAAACTAGGTGAACCACGTATATCTATGTCTCTCTTCTTTCATGCGTTTTTTGTGTTTATATTTCTACAATATTTTATGTTTTCCATTGCTCTATAATATATAATTTTCTAACAACTTGTATAAGAGCTGAAGGTCTATTTAGCTGATAAACTCATAAGAGAGAAGGGTTCCTGGTTCGAGTGGGAGCAGTGGTGGAAGATGGTAGGTTTAGGGTCAAAAAATTCAATGAACAAAATTACCAGCTATGGAAGATGCAGATGGAAGATTATCTATATCAGAGAGATATGTACCTACCATTAAGCAGAAAGACAAAGAAGTCAACGAGTATGAAAAACACAGAACGGGATATTCTAGACAGAAAGGCACTTGGAACAATACGACTATGCTTAGAAACATCGGTAGCATTTAATATTTCAAAGGAAATTACAAGAGAGGGTTTAAAGTCGACATTGGCCAAACTATATGAGAAACCCTCACCCTCAAATAAGGTATTTCTTTGAAGCGTTTATTTAATATGAAGATGTCAAAAGGTGGACCTATTGCAGATCATTTAAATGATTTTAAAACAGTTACAAGTCAGTTAAGTTCTGTAGGGGTAAATTTTGATGATGAAGTTAGGGCTCTGTTATTTTTGTGCTCATTGCCAGAAAGTTGGAATGGTTTAGTTATGGCCATTAGTAACTCTGTCTCCAAATCTAGTACTTTAAATTTTGATGATGTTGTCAGTGCAATCCTTAGCAAGGAAATGCAACGGAAAAGTTCTGTTGAGACATGAGGTAATGCTTTGACTGCAAAGACTAGGGAAAGAAAAATGGAAAGAGGAAAGAGCCCAGGATATCGTAGTAAGTCAAGAAAAGGCAGATCCAAGTCTAGATCATGGATAGTGTGCTAGAAATGACGGAAGAAAAGACACTTGAAGAAAGACTGCAAGTCTCGGAAGGGAAAAGAAGGAGGCACGCAGCAAGAAACTAATCATGAAGCGAATGTAAAAGGTGACGTGTTGCAAGATGCTTTGATTATTTCACTAGAAAATATTATTGATGCCTAGGTGGTAGATTCAGGGGCCTCATTCCATGCCACACCTGATAAGAAACATTCTCATGATTATGTTCAAGGAGATTTTGGACCGGTTCGATTGGGTGATGATAAACCCTATAAAATCGTTGGAATGGGTGTAGTTTTCATAAAGAAGCAGAATGGAAATCAATGGCTATTGAAGGAGGTAAGGCATGTTCCAGATTTGAAGAAAATTTTGATTTCAACAGGGTAGTTGGGAGGTGAAGCTTCTGTAACTACTTTCATAGATAAAACCTAGATGGTCACTAAAGGATCTTTGGTAATAGCGAAAGGAGAAAAGGTTGGTACATTATACTTATGCAATAGTATTTCTAATTCTGTTAATGCTTTAACCTCTATAGGAGAAGATATGGCATTGTGGCATCATAGGCTCAGGCACATGAGTGAGAAGGGGATGTAGATTCTTCACTCAAGAAATTTGCTGCCAGGTTTGAAGCATGTTGATTTAAAATTCTGTGAAAATTGTGTTTATGGAAAATGGAAGAGAGTCAGATTCGTTAGAGTTGGGAAAGAAAAGAAGAGCGAAAAATTAGATCTTGTGCATACATATGTATGGGGACCTGCTCAAGTATCATCTCTTGGTGGCTCTCATTATTATGTTACTTTTATTGATTATGCAACCAGAAAAACCTGGATTTATTGTATTCGAAATAAATCTGATGTATTTGATACTTTCAAGAAATGGAAATCTTTAGTTGAAAATGAGACAGGGAAAAGGTTGAAGTGTCTCAGATCAGATAATGGAGGTGAATATTGCAGTAAAGAGTTTGATAGGTACTGTTCAGAGAATGGAATTTACAGAGAGAAAAGAGTTCCAGGAACACCACAAGAAAATGGTGTGTTAGAAAGGATGAATAGGACAATCATGGAGCATGCAAGGTGCATTAGATTGCATGCAGGATTGCCTTTACAATTTTGGGCAGATGTTGTAGACACTATTGTTTATCTAATAAACAAAGGGCCTTCAAGTTCCTTGCCTGGTGGTATTCTGGAGTGTTAGCCTCCTGTTGCAGCGAGTTACTCATATTTCATGATTGACATTTTACAGACCAAATATGTCATACTTTTCATGTTGCAATGCTCCATATTTGTTAAACAGTCACCAAGCAAAGAAGGCTACTCAGAGTTCATCAAATTTCTTTCCAAATTTTGAGAAGTTATTTAGTTTTGTACAATTTTCAGCTTAAGGGAGGTTCAAACTGCTTAATCTTGGTCTCCCTAGGTTTCAATTTCCTGTTTTAGAATATAGAGGATGAAAATCTGTCCAAACAGCTTAATCTCGGCAGATACTTAGATAGGTAGAGAATCAAAGGAGCCCAACTGCTTAATCTGGGCCCTTGGAAGAAAAAAGGGTAGTTTGTAAATAGGAAGGTATAAAAAGAAGAAATTGAAATGATGGGTCTGCAAGTCTAAGTGCACCCAAACCAAAAGAAGAAAAAATGTTAGGTAAGTAGGCTGGGTAGGTAGTTTTGAGGTTGCAGAATTTTGATTGCTGATCAGTTCCAT
>APFE030726913.1:211902-225157 GCA_000404065.3 Pinus taeda | reverse complement strand
ACCCAAACCAAAAGAAGAAAAAATGTTAGGTAAGTAGGTTGGGTAGGTAGTTTTGAGGTTGCAGAATTTTGATTGCTGATCAGTTCCATGTTTTCAAGGTGTCATCTCTACTCAGGACACAATCGCCAGGCAGTTCTATGTGGAAAAACTCAAAAACAGGCATAACTAACTCCCTTTCTCCATCTCCCCCAAATCATTAACTAATTTCCCCAAAAGAGATCAAGATGTGCTTGATACATCTTAGTTTCATCATTTTCATGTCATTAGCTTGGGTGAAGATCTGCTTCACTCAAAGAAAATCCATACTCTCTCTATGAGGTTCTATCTCCCCTCTTCAAGCCTAAGATCTCTGAAACTTAGCGCTTTCTTGTCATGTCCATATTAACTACTGACATTATTATTTAACTCCTTATATTTTCCCTGTCCCCATATTAAAACTATGTAAATAATCCCCTTATGTAAATATCCCTCCCCCTGGTTGAAAAATAACCATAAGTACCCCCGAGAATTACTCAGTTTGTCTGAAACTTGGCAAGAGCCCTCATGCTGTCCCTTCAAACCATCTTCTAAATGTAATAGACTCCTTCCAAAGTGTGAAAATTCCTTTTTTTTTGGTTATCGGACCCATTCCAAGGCCTCAAATGCTCTTCTGACGCACATACTCACTCCTTCCGACCGCAATAGACCCTTGCCGATTCCCTTAACACTCTGCAGATCCTAGTAAACCATCTCGCGTCGCCATATCGCAAAATTTTCACCACCTAGTCATGCCCCATCCTTTGTTGCCCGATGCGATATCGCGATATCGGCGATCGGCAGTCGCAAGCATCGTATTTCCAAATAAAAGCCTTCTCGTTCCCCGCCGATGCGATATTGCGATCGCATCAGAAGAAGTTCATCGCATCACAGTAAAGTATGAGCCACCCTGCCACGTCACCTGGCTGACGTCATCCGCCGTACTGCTGACGTCATGCTGACATCAGCATCCAGAAAACCAAAAATTCACGCAAGAGGAAAAATCGTGCTTCGGAGCTCCGGAATGAGAAACGGAGGCAGTTTTCGATGCACGATTAGCGCGAAGTGCTAATCGCGCATCGCTATGAGAAATAGGCCGTTTTGGGGAATCTTTGGGGAATCTTTTGATTCCTTGGCCCGTTTTGCGCCGAAAAGGCCCGAAATTGCCCGATTTTGCCGAATTAAACCGATTCAAAGACAGGAAGAGACCAGAGACAGAGATTAAAGAGTATCAGATCAAATCTACAGGGAGAAAGCATGCCAAAGTGTATCAGCAAGTGGCGGAGACCATCAATGTAGCGGCAAAGAGTATCATCGAAGATCTTAACAGCAGCCCAAAGCAGGAGAAAATTAAATACCTTCCAGCAAAGTCAAAGAAAGAGGGCGAGGCCACTCAAAACTCTCAAATCATGATTATTGCACATTTAACTCGCACGAGAACAGAACTACAGATCCCAAAGCACAGTTATTTCAGCAGTACTGCATCGAGGCTCCAAGGGCAACATTGCACTCCTTTTGATCCAGCTACCTCTGACACAATTTCAATAGATATTTACTTGCACTTAATTTTGGCACAAGTTTAGGTTTAGAAAGCTCTTTGCAGACCTGTTTTAGGTCAATTGTAATAAATAAGTTTGAGATATTTGCACTATAAAAACAGCCTTGAACACTGTATTACGGGTTGGGGAGAGGGTTAGTTGGTTGGTTGATTAGTCGACAAGCTATCTCCAGCTGATTTTGCTCTGGGAGAGACTCGCACTGTAATGCCTGATAAGTTTCTATAATCAAAGACTGCTTATGAGCCTTGGAGAACGGATTGTTCATTGTGTTTACTAGTTAAAGACTGACTATGGACTTCTCGTGCTGTGCATAACTCAATAAGTGTTTCTTACCTCTGTTTTTCATTCATGAATTACGCTCTTAAACAGCAGAAAGAAAGATTAGCTTAGAATTTGTTTAAATACACTCTATGCTCAATTTCTGTTGTTTCTTTATGTTTTCTTCTGTTTAAGCATAAATATGAATTCCACATGGCTCATGTTTTCCTTAAACCAAGAGAGTTATCTAGGGATTCTTCATTGCCCCTTGATAGAGATCATCTTTCCCTCTGTTAAGTTAAATGAGAGATTCTTAAGTGCCTCTCATTCCTTACATATCATTCACCCTTAACCTGAAGATTGTGTTATGAATAGCTATCCTGCTTCATTATTTCTCTTATGACCAGAAAGACACACTGATAATCCTAACCCGTGACTCCATGCCAAATGGTTTGAAACTTATCACTTCATAAATTGCCTCTCTGCCTGGAAGCATTCCCTTCCATCCAAACACAAACAAAATCCCCTGAGCCAGAAGCTAGCCTAAAATCATCAACAAAGTTGAATCATTAAGAGAGAGCCCTCTCTGATTGCAGGTGGGCTAGAACCTGCAATCCAAAGATTGGTTTGTGGTTACCTCGGTCGTATCCCTACAGGACCCTAGGGACAACCTGAGTGATAACAGTTTTAATAGCCAATGTAGACAACTCCCATCTCTTGTTGGACCCTTGTAGGGAATCAATAAGTATGTCATCAACAATCTACACACATTTCTTAATGACATGTGCTTGAATACCTACCACCATCCTTGAGAGATTAGATGATTTAGTGATGAGACCTTGGGTTCTAATGCCCTCACTTGAACTAACTGGTTCTGCTTTAATCCTAGTTCATAGGTAGGCTCGTTTCACATTTTCTTAGGAAACCTTCCGCTTAACCTGGTGCATGATGTGGGACACCAAGGCCCTTAGCTAAGGTCCCCTATATAGGGTGTAGGATTGAAATCTCTTTCATAAGGAGAATAGAATCATGTAAATAAAATTCACACAAAGAATGTTGTGTAGTAATATCAACTTTATAAAAGGCCCTCTAGAAGGCTTTTTCACATGGAAATTAGTAAGGTATGTGTTCAATAGTAGTTGTAATATAAAAAGAAATAAAATGTTCTTGTAAGAATAGGGAATATAATGGAGATGGTGGTCAAAAATCAGCAATTCTTGGACAAGTAACACTATTTGCTACTTCTCTTTCTTTAATTATTCCACCTATTTTTGAGTAGCCTAAAACTTTCCCAAATCTTATTTCCATTATATTTTCTCCATCTTGTGGAGAGCTAATTCCTCTTCTCTTCTCCTTTCCATGCTCCTTACAATCTGTTGATGCTCTTCTAAGAGGAAAATGCCCTTTTAGTAGGACATTGCTAGTGTTTTCCTTTTAACACATTCTTCTTACATGAATACAAAGGAGGAAGATTTAGGCATAGAATCTCCAACTTCTTCATTCTATGATTTTGGTTTTATAATATTTTCCCTAAAATATATATTCTGAGGCTTTCTTCTTGCGAAATAGGGTCTTTTCCTTGCCTTTTCCTTTTTCCTTTGGGTATTCAAGTTTGTTATCTTCAATTGGATTTTTATTTCCATAATAATTTGTTTCAACCTCCAATTTTACTTTTTCAATCTCAATATTCACCTGATTAGGGCAGAGGGTTTATTTTCACCCCTTATAACATTCTTTACACTGGAATCCTTTCCTTCAACATTCACTACATCCTCAATGTAAAAATCTTCTTCTATAGCTAACCCTTATGTCACAACTGCAACATCAATATTATCATTCACACCAGGGTTATGTGTAACTGACATATCACTTTCCTCTATGGTTGGTTCTTGTGTAACAAAGACCTTTTCAATTCCTTCATTCATGTAGGGTTCTTGTGGAATCAAGACTTCATTTTATGTTGTAGTTGCTTCTTATGGAGAAACTACAATATTAATCCCTTCATCATTTTCGACTATAGTTGGTGCTTGTGGAGTAGTTACAATGTCCAATTATTTACTATTTTCCACGATAGTTGGTTCCTTTAGGACAACTTCAATGTCAAATTCTTCACTTATTTGTACTGTATGTAAAAAATCCTGTAGATTCACAAGCTCATGCAATTTACTAAAGCACAAGACAAGAATCTACTTCTACTTTCAACCAGCAGAAGCCAATAGATCGATGAAAACAATAAGAACAAGAAGAAGATAAATCAATGGAACATAACACAAGATGTATATGGGGAAAACCACTACTCAAAACCCCGCTATCTGTATCGCATATATTAGAAATATGAGTGAAGATACAAAGCGTGTTCTCACTAGAACAATTCCACACAAGTATGCTAAACTCTCTCAGCTCACAAGCAGGCTCTTGGCCAACACTTAGCAAATTATGTAGCTCTCCAAGCCCTTATTTCCTTGTGCAATTCCTATGGCTAAATAGTCCATATTAATAGGAATCTAGTGCTTCCAAAACCGCACAATCCAAACTAGGTCTAGTTCATGATTGCATGCATGATCTACACAACTCAATAAATCATACGACTGATAATAGATTGTCCGTGCACTCTAGTCTCAACTGGGTCTTTCTATGAACTATAATGCATGAGTTTCTCATGGGTAAATATTCAGTTAATTGGAGTAGCACTAGTGGATGTATTAGTGCACCAACTCACTGTTAGTCCTCTATTAGTTCCAAAAACAATTTAGAACTAATTTAACTAAACTTAACGTAGTAAACTAAATGATCTAATTTCCAACTCAATTTAAACTCATACTCGACCCCTAAAACTTAAGGAGAATATATACATGACTACAGAAAGACTTCCAAATCGAAATTCCTAAGCTAATTAAGTTAATTAAACTTAATTAACTATTTACAAGTTGCTATGAGAATAAAATTCGATTTTGATTCTGAGTTTAATTAAAGGACAAAATAAACTAGGATTTCTTGTTGCCATTTCTCAACACTCCCTCTCAACAAGAAAGGGATTATAAGCTACCCCGATCCTGTCTCTGTGAAACTCAAATTTACATCTTTACAATGCCTTTGTCAAAATGTCAGCATCTTGCTCCTCCGCAAGAATGTAATCTAATAATATAATCCGCCTCAATACACAATTTCTGAGATGGTGGTATCGAATATCAATATGCTTGGACCGATCATGAAAAACTAGATTTTTAGACAGTTTGATACAACTCTGACTGTCGCATTAAATCACAGTTAGATCCATCTACTGACCAAACAAACCAACCAAGATCTTCCTCATCCAGATGGCCTCACATGCTGCTTGACTCTCAACCATGTACTCTACTTATGTCGAACTGAGTGTGACCGATCTTTGTTTCCTACTGTACCAAGAAACTATCACTGACCCAATACTGAAGATCCCTCCTGATGTTCTCTTCCTGTCAGATTGACCCCCTACCCAATATACATCAATGAATCCTTGAAGCTTCACTCCCTCTGCCCATTTGTACCATAATCCATACTGAGAAGTGCCCCTAAGGTTTCTCAACACATGCTTTGTCATATTCCAATACAATTTGGTAAGACTAACCATCCCTTGACTAAGCTGGTTAACTGCATAGCACATATCTGGTTGTGTGTTCACCATGTACATGATTGAACCCACAATCTGCCTATAAATAGTAGCTTCCACTACTTCTCTTGAAGTAGCATCCTCCTTCCTCCAGTTACCTACTAGAGGAGTCTCCATGGGTTTGCTTCTCTCCATGTGGAATCTCCTAAGTATCTCGTTGGCATACTTGCCCTGAGACACAAACTACTCCCTATATCCCTGTGATACCTCCATGCCAAGAAAGTAATGCATTAGCCACATTTCCTTCATCTTGAACTCTCTTGCAAGGTCCTCCCTGCAATATTTGATCATCTGATCATCTCCTGTCAGTATGAGATCATCAACATAAAGTAAAATGATCAACAACTTAACTTCCACCACTATGTGGTACAGTTTCGCATCTACTTCACTCTTCCTCAAGCCCAACTCGGTGAAGTAGCTATCTATCCTGGTGTACCAAGCAAGGGGTGCTTGCTTCAGCCCATATGACGCTCTCTTGAGCCGTCACACATGAGACTCACAGTCAAAGGTTTCAAAACCTCCAGGCTGCTCTATGTATACCTCTTCCTCAATCATGTCATTAAGGAAGGTTGTCTTCACATCCATCTGATGTATCTTCCAACTCATTTGTGCTGATAGTGCTAATATAGACCTGATTGACGAGTACCTTGCAACAGGAGCAAAGGTCTCATCATAGTCAATCTCCTCTACTTGTGAAAAGCCACAGACCACAAATATAGCCTTCTTCTTCTCCACAATACCATATGCAACTTTCTTTACCTTGTAAAGCCAATGGTAGCTCACCAGTGAATTGTCCTATGGTATCGAACCACATCCCAAACATTATTACGAACTATGGAGTCATACTCCTCCACAATTGCATCAACCCAAACCAGTTACCGCACTGCTTCCTTAAAGGAAGATGGATCTATCATAACACATTTTCCCATAAGAGCCATGTATCTAGTGCATCTCTTGTTGGTCACAAATAAGATGTCTTTTAGAACTCCTAAATTCCTCACATTAATTATCGACCTGGGTAAGTCTTTTTGTTTCAAGAGTGTACACAGTGTGTGCAGATGATGGAAATGGTTGTATCTATAGAGAATAATGCTTTAAGATATCTTATTGATTTCAATAAAAGAGTAAACGGATCAAACCATAAACTACCAAACTTGTAACTTCAAAGAAATTAACCTATTCAAACATCAAAACTCGATCTTAATCAAAAACTCTAATTGCAATTACAAACCATAAGCACATCAACCGAGTGCACTGTAGCGATAAGAGAGCTCTTTCAGCTGAATAGAAACTTCTACATAATAATAATACACCAATAATACTCTAGCTCTCGATTAACAAGAAATAACACTTATATAATCATTGAATCAATCCATGATACAAATAAATGAAACCAATCAACATAAATAAGAACTAACGCGCTGAATGCACAAACTCAACATTAGTGATTTATATATCGAATAGATCAATCTTTAAACTATAAAACAAAGTAATTAAACTTGTAATAAAGAAAGGTAAAAATATAACACAAGGAATAGCAGTGAAATCCGCCAGTGACCAGTCCCAATCCGCCAGTGATTATTGCCTAGTTACTCAGAATATCGCGAACAAACTGAAATACAAATTATATATTACTCATTAACTCCGAATGTCATTACAATAATGATGTGTTCTTCAGAATAAAACTCTATCTCTTAAAATTACAGTCGAAGTAAAAAGGAAAAATTTGTTCTGTTCTATTCGTTTTTCCCCTCTTATAGTTAAAGAGGAAAAGGGATAACTGTGATTCCTCAGGATCTCCTAAAAGAGGAAAAGGGATAACTGTGATTCCTCAGGATCAGGAGATCCTGAGGAATTCGCAACCAAATACTATTATCAGACAATCTTCCATCTTCCGCTAATCCTCCTGATTCTCTTCTCAAATTGAGCACACAAGACGCACTCTTTTCTCCTTGTTTAGCCTTTGATGTTCAATAGATTGAACAACAGTTATCCCATTCACTAATCTCTACATAAAAAGCAATGAAAGTTAGTTTTGACAACCAAATCGCATCAAAAGCAGTTTTGTTCACTTTCTATTGAAATTCTATCAAAACCTTATTAAATCATCCCACAAATGCATAAAAAAAGGAGGAAAAATATAATGTAGTTAAAGAGTAAGCAGGAAGACTTTTTCTTTATACAACCTAAAACCATGCTTTTGTATTAAATTTGCAAAGGTCATCCCTCCGTGACCTTCGGGAAACTCGTAATCAGAACGGTATCCTTTACGAGGGTACCAAATAACAGGGCTCCTAAATTGACATACTAGCCAATGTGGTCCTTCCTTCAAGATAATATTACTGTATGTGACAAAATGGCCTGCGACAACTTTAAAATTCTTGTAGCCAAACGGTTCTCTATTCCTAACACTATTGGTGGAGACCATCCATCTCTGTTTGGATGCAAGTAAGGACCTTTCCTATATGGATAAGAAACACGTCCTTCCTACTTGCACAATTTCTTTATGTATAGGCCCCAGATTCTTAATTACTCCCTCCTATTTCATGAATCTCTTATGTATAATAAAAACATGCAAGGGTTGAATAGGCTCACCCCTTACCCACAAATCCAGTCCATGTTCTTTCCTTTGAAAGGTGTTATAAGCCCTGGACCACTTGAGCTGGTTCGCTGCGAAGGAAATGAAGGCCTGGAACTGAATGTCCCCAACAAAACGGCTAGGATTGTTATCCACCTCCCCTTCTAATAAACAATTATGCAAATAAAGTTCACAGAGAAGACGTTGGAATTTTATCCCATGCTCCTTATCATTTTATAAATTCTTCGGTTGTCTTCAATTTAACTGACTTGTCGGCCTTAACAACTTTAATCTTTAATAATAAATATCTTTCCAACAAAAATAAAGCATATTTTGTAGCAGGAGATCTGCAAGATAATACATTAGAATATAAAGAGAAAATAGCATCAATCTGACCCACGACCTTATCTATATTGGCTTTTACTTTCCTTAGATTTTCTTCCTCTTGCCTTGACTTATCAAAAGTTTCAGTCTCAGTTATGGTTAAATCATTGAATTGCTTCTTCAGCTCCTGATACTTTTGCAGAGGAACCGTCTCCTTCTTACATTGCGCTAAAGCAAGTTGGGCCTGTACCATCTCCTCCTATAACTCTAGAAGAATAGGATCACTGCTTGATGGAGTGTCATTGAATATTTCTTCTATTTGGGTGCTTTTATTGTGAGAGGATAAACCCTCTGTCGGAATAGCCATATCTATCAAATATAGATGAGAGCTTGTTTGTGTGATTACCATTTGAGCATAAATAGATTCGGTCTGGGTTCCTATTGCCTTACCGTCACATACATCTGTCTGTACAGCCATAATGACTAACTTAGGAATAATGCTCGGAACTTCCCCTTTTGCAGCTTCTTTTAATTTCTGGCGCAACCGCTTAACCATCTTCTGAAGCTTCTAGTATTTCTTCTTCAACTTTCTTAGCTTTATTTCAGCCACTGGCTTCTTCTAAGAAGCATCCTCTATAGGAACAGGTTTTTCAATAGGCTTTGTATCTGAGGGATCTTGGTGCTCGTCTTGGCTATGTTCCACTATAACTGTGTCACCTAACTGGTTATTAGATTTGTGATTATTTATGTGTCCACTTCCTCGGCCCATCTGCAGCTTCTGGGGAAGGAAAAATTTCCATGTGACCAGAATCCTCTGTGGATTGAGACTTATTTAGGCTCTGGTCAAGTGACCCTTCAGGTTTTATATATGCATTCAAATTTGCAAGAACTTGGGCCATCCCTTCCTAAAATTCTTACAAGGAATCATCTTAGGGGCTCATAGGTGTTTGAGAAGGCCCTCCTTCATTTTCGAGTTCACCATCATCTTGAGAAAAGTATTGCGCTGCCCTTTGTTTTGGGTCAGAATCATGTTCTTCCTCCTGTTCTGGTTCAGAATTGGGTTCTTCCTCCTATTCAAGTTCATAATTAGGTTCTTCCTCATGTTTAGGTTCAGAGTCATGTACAACATTTGGACTAGATGGCTCTACCGAGTGCTCGGTGCTACCATGAGGATCTACGAAAGTCCTCTAAAATGGATTTATCTTCGCGAAATTCCTATGCTTAGTAGGTCCTGTTACTATTTGAGCATTTATTTTCCGCTTCAGAACAGGGTTCTGTTGTTCAATTTCCAAGGTTGCAAAATTTTGGATTACAGGGACTGGCCTAATTTTTGGTGGAGCTATAAAATTATCCCACGCTAAAACTTGTTGAGCAAGACTATAACTAACAATCAGTCTGACCAACCCACGATGATTGATTACAATATCAAGATGTTTAGCCTGTCTTTATCAGCTATATCATGCAACAATGAATTTAAAAAAAATGGCAAATTGACAGTAAGCTTTTTCTTTAAAACCGCTAAAAGTTTAACTTGTCTTGGTTTTACCACATCCTGTTGACCATCACAGGTAATGTACTATTGGATGACACTCGCCAATTTGCACCATGGTTCTCCCAAAGAGGATAAGTGAATGCCCTTGCCTTTTCGGGTTAGCTTTTTACCTTCATATTTGAAAATATCCACGGTGTCATGCAACATTACATGCTTTTTAGGCCATGCTGCTCCTTCTACCAACAGCCCAGAAACCTCAGCTATCATAGCTTCCAATACTGTTATTCTTACACCTCTTACTGTGGACTTCCCATTCTGTAAGTGTTGTAAAACTTCAAGAGCGATTTCACTACTAGGTGCCTGAATCCTAGTGAAATATGAAATCCATCCTGCATGCACCAAAAGTTTCCTGGCTCTGTCAGAAATTTCCAACACCAAGGGTTCTCGGCGAATTGATTTTCCACCCATAATGCTCAAATTCTTCCAATATTCACCGTACAATTTTCAAATATTAACACAAAAAAAGCGCAGCAGAGAATAGAAATTGCTTTGGTAAAATGGAACAACAAGTAGACGTAACAACTAAATTCCATAATGTCAAGTGGAATTTCCATGATAATTAATAATATTAATTCTAAGACTATCATACTACCACATGTCATTTGATCATGGGATATCGTAACAACATATCAAGTCCAGTAAGCGGAATCAATATAGTGCATGCAAAGGTGTAATGGGAATCCTCCCCCTCCTTAAAAAGAGATGTCGCCTATGACCGAGTAGACAGGGAAAGTGTTGTTCTGATGGCAAGGCAAGGGAAAGAACATTACGACATTAAATGAAACAGAGTATGCATATAAATGATAGGACAAAAAGAGGTATGGTTATAATGAGAGCGGAGTGTGTAAAGATAGTTATGAATAAGAGATAAGACGCTTGGATTGATGATAAGTTATACGAGAAATAAAAGGACAACAATATGCCAAAAAGATGCTTTGCTGACAGTATTCTAGCCGAGAATGATACGATTGATTGAAAAATAATATCTCATGTGTAAGGGTTCAAAACGGGAAAAATTAAGGAAATAACTTCTCTGATAAAAAGAAAGAATAAGAAGAGGGTATTATAGTAATATTTGACGATAAGATATAGCTTCAATACCATAAGAAAAGCCTCTGCTGCCAATAGGTGTCCATAGCCTCGACAGGGTTGCTTTTTAACCCATATGAGCCAGGATCCTCAATTTATAAATGGAGAGTTCTAGTGCTATTCTACAGAAGAGATCAATGTGCTAGCATGGTAACCAGATGACCACACTGCCATTCACTGGGATGTAGAAAAAGTGATCAGGCTGGCTCGTGATGAGACCTCCTGTTCCAAGGATATTCTGGTTATCTAATGGATCATAACCCTTGTGTGGTTTCCATAGTGGGAATGTCACTTTGCTACAACCTTATGATCATGGTAGGCTAGCTCGTAATGAGACCCCCTATCCTCCATCTGAAAACAAAATTTTGTTGTTATTACACATTTTTATGATAAATAGAGGGAGGCTCAATACTCCTTAAGAGCAGGGATGGTGGAAGAAGTTTAACATGTCAATAAAAAGTATACCCATAGTCTTATTTATTAAAAAAAATAGAGAATATTATAACCAGGAAGGGTGGAACCAGCATGGTATTAAGATGGTCAATCAGTATCAAGTACAGCAGAAAGCTATGCAGCAAAGCAGTATATAAATAACTGTGTCCCTTTCTTGAAAATAATCTATCATCAAGAAGTTGTCCTATTAAATATCATAACGTTAATGGTATTAACTCCCTTCAATAGAATCCATAAATTCTTGTCCTCATAAAAGTAGTGTAATTCATGCCATGAAAAGAAAACAAAATGAAAAACCAAATAATCTTGTGTGTGGAGCATGATTGTTCAGAGGTCTTTGTTTCAGCCAGATGTATACCCCAGGAAGTTTGTACACCCCTCCACACGAGGGGGTGCGGGGGGGACTTGTCCCCCCCGTGGGGGTCCAGGGGGACCAATCCCCCCCTGGCTAGGGGGGTTCGGGGGCTCGGGGGCAGCACCCCTGAAGCTAAAAATAGATGTAAAGTTGCCTTGTAAAAGTATAGTAATTTCTAGTCAATCTGGGCCATTCATTAGGGAGATGATCTGACGGTAGAACTTATGTTTAGTTTAGGGTTTTTTTCCCTAGAAAGAAACCCCTCTCTTTGTATGAGGGCATTGTATTTGAGGCTGTGTAATAGATGTGTATTATGTGAGCGAGAAACAGAGAGGTGAGACTGTGAGAGAAAACAGAGGATATTACAGCGGATCTGCTGTAGGTTGTGTCTCTTCATTTTGCTGGATAATAGAAAGGAAGCACTGGCTGTTCGGGGTGGACGTAGCCCAAACTGGGTGAACCACGTATATATGTGTCTCTCTTGTTTTATGTGTTTTCTGTGTTTATATTTTTGCAATGCTTTATGTGTTCCATTGCTCCGTAATATATAATTTTCTAACAACTGGTATCAGTGCCGAAGGTCTATTTGGCTGATAAACTCGTAGGAAAGAAGGGTTCCTCGTTCGAGTGGGAGCAATGGCGGAAGATGAAAAGTTTAGGGTCGAGAAATTTAACAACCAAAAATTCTCACTATGGAAGATGCAGATGGAAGATTATCTGTATCAAAAAGATCTATACCTACCATTGCGCGGAAAAGCAAAGATGCCAACAGGTATGAAAGATGAAGAATGGAACCTTCTCGATAGAAAGGCACTCGGAACAATACGGTTTTGCTTCGCAGCGTTGGTTTCCTTCAACATTTCAAAGGAGACAACATTAGAGGGTTTGATTAAGGCATTGGAGAATCTATATGAAAAACCCTCGGCCTCAAACAAGGTATTTCTTATGAAACAATTATTTAATATGAAGATGTCGGAAGGTGGATCTGTGGAAGATCATTTAAATGATTTTAATATTGTTACAAGTCAGTTATGTTCTGTAGGGGTAAACTTTGATGATGAAGTTAGAGCTCTGTTATTCTTGTGCTCATTGCCAGAAAGTTGGAATGGTTTAGTAATGTCCATTAGTAACTCTGTGTCTGGATCTAGTACTTTAAAGTTTGATGATGTTGTCGATGCTATCCTTAGCGAGGAAATGCGACGGAAAAGCTCCTATGAGACATCGGGAAATGCTTTGAGTGCAAATTCTAGGGGAAGAAAAATGGAAACAGGAAAGAGCTCAGGATATCGCAGTAAATCAAGGAAAGGCAGATCTAAGTCCAAATCGGGGATAGTGTGCTGGAAATGCAGAAAGAAAGGACACCTAAAGAAAGACTGTAGATCTCGGAAGGGAAAAGAAGGAGATTCACAGCAAGAAAACAATCATG
>APFE030726913.1:187513-202386 GCA_000404065.3 Pinus taeda | reverse complement strand
TCTCTTAGCTTCGTTGTTTTATAGTTTATGTTGTTTTTGGGGTTTTGTTCTTGTTGGTTTCTAATGACTATGAGACCCAGTATCCTTGCTGCTTCAGCAAAAGGACAAGATGATTCTATCATGTCATTAGTTCAATCAAGATAAAATGCAATAACCAAACAATGAGCTAGTGACTATGAGACCCAATATCCTTGCTGCTTCAGCAAAAAGACAAGATGATTCTATCATGTCATTAGTCATTAAAAGGCTATGTGCATCACTAATCTACAATCAACTTGAAAGCAATTTATGTACAGCTAATATACATAAGCATAACAAAATTAAATGCAAAATTAAATGACAACTATACAAGGCAGGGGCCCTCTGCCACCTATGAAATCAAAGAAAAATTGAACACACTTGCATGAATTAAAATTGCATGAATGAAAAATCTAATCTATCAAACTTGAAAGTAATCAAATCAAATCAAAGCAATATTTACAAAATGAAATCTATTCTACCTTACATTCTACAAAGCAATATTTACAAAATGAAATCTACTCTACCTTACATTCTAATGTGCTCCATGACATCTACTTCACATCTCCTTCCATGTTGAGAACATCAAAGCTTTATTCAAATTCTTCAAAAGTACAAAGTACAACAAAGTTCTCCAAGCTTTCAAAAGCCATCAAGGAAGAACTACAATCTTAAGAACTAGGGACTAAAAAGACTAAAAAGACTCCTAATGAAGGAGAGAGATCTCCTATTTATACAAAAAGATGAGAGCCATCTTATTAATGATAATCCATGAATCTCTCCCTCTACCTCTAGAGTCCTAATCAAAATAGGAACTGATAAGACACATATCTTTTTAGAGTTACAATACAATTAGGAGATGTGACACATATCCTCATGATCCCATGATTCTTTCCACTCAAAGTCGAATTTGGTCTTAGAGTGCCACATAAGGGTCTTCCAGAAGCCTCCTTTCAACCTACACATGTCAACAATCTCAACCCATTGGTTAGGTATAAGCTTATGCACATTATTCCCTAATTTTTAACCACAAATTCACTGAAAAGGCTTAGAATTAATAAAGATTGGAAAAACATAAATGTGGCCCAATGATAATGAAAGTGGGATGAATGTGGTGACATAGTAGTGAAATGGAAGTGATATAATGGACATAATAGTGAAAGTATAATGGAAATGAATGACATTTTCAAGACTCAACAGACTTCATAGCTAGGAAACGTTCTACGAACTAGGGGTCTGGCCCTGTAGAACCTTCTTCTAACATTGCCTTCCGAGAATAGACTCTCCCAATTTCAGGATTAGTTTCCACCAACTCTCCTTCTCCTAATTTGAGCTTTGATCTAGTGATCATTCACAGCTAAACCAACACAAGCTTGTCTAACCTTACAGCCTAGAGCTCTGATACCACTTGATCTGATAATCACCCTATGAGTGACCTCCGTTGAAGATTTAATAAATGAAGGTATTACAAACTCACGTGCTGGTGTGTGTTCTATGTTATTGAAACAACAGATCGATCAGATTGCCAATACACAGACATTTTGAATGGAAAGACAGCAGAGAAATACAGTAAGCAATACTAGACACAAACAATTTTTAATTAGGAGTTCACCCTAGTCTCCAGGGCTACGTCTCCGATCTAGCTTCAGTGGTGGCCTTGTTTTATTGTGTCTTTAAGCAGAAAATTACAAATGTAGGGACTCAACATGAGTTCTCCTGAAGCAGATTTTGCTTGGCAGGGTGGTTCTTGGATTCCCCAAGCCACTCAGAGTTCACAGACTCTTTTCTTCCTACCAACTCTATGACTTTTGGTCTAAAGTGGAAAGAGCCAACTGTGATGCTCAATCCCGATAGATTCCTCTATGGAAACACTTGATTCTTCAAGCTCTTTGGTGCTTGATGCTGCCTGTGGTCAGCTCGGCCCTCTGTCTCCTTTGCTTGGCTTTACTGCTCTCTGTGCTCAGTCCTCCTCTCAGGGTTCACTGTTCACTATCTCTCTTTGTCGCTTTGACTCTTCGATCTGAATCTCTCTTCAGATCTCCCATTCACTGTCTATGCTCATGGCTTTAGCCATTCGAACTCTGTGTCTATTCGTTTCCCCTCCTTCCTGCGTCGATTCGCTTGTCACCTGTGTGCTTGGAATTCTCTGTACATCAGCATAATTCTCAGGAACTGGCCACGTGTCTCCATCGTAACTATGCCAACCCACTTATGGATTTGTTGCTTTCTCCTCCATGGTGGTCAATGGATTCCAAATCCTCTTAAATCACGGCTTAATCCCCTGTCAATTCCGCTCTGTCTATTGGGCACAATCTCAGCCATTCGATCTAGGCTCCTCCAGATCCAACGTCATCCACACATTGAGCGCAGTTTACTTGCTCGACATCTAACGCGTGATCACGACAGTTTTTCTCTCTCCTCCGCTACCACGCCTCGATCGTTGATTGTGATCGCTCCGCTTTCTCCAAAACCGCTTACCATTCAAGGGCGTCCCGATCAAACCACTAGTTTCCAGGCTATGGGTCCCATCGTCGTACGTTGGCAATTTTTACGTTTTCCCACCCGCGATCCCCTAGCTCCCAACGTGACCAAGTGCTTATGTGCTTCCATTTCGGCCCTATTTACCCAGCGATGCGCGTTAGCCCTAAGCACTAACGTGCATCAGAAACCAGCTCCTTTTCCCGATCTGCGGCTGCTAGGGGCTATTTTGACCTCCTGCGTAGTCTCCATGGGCCTCGGTCAGCGTGCTTTAACCAAGTTCCTCGTCATTCGATGCCGGCTGCCATGGCGACTCGTTCAGGGTGTTTTCCACTGTTGTTTGGATTCTTCAAGGATTTGTTTGACCTGTTTTAGTCATGATTCTATGACAGTCATTTATGTATCCAATTTGGATCAATATTGTTGGGTGTGGAGCTCGATTATGTTCTATATTCAAAGGTTTCAGCTGGATATATACCCCAAGAAGATTGTACACCCGTCCACGCAAGGGGGTGCTGGGGGTTCGGGGACAGCGCCCCTAAAGCTAAAAATCGATGTAAAATTGCCTTGTAAAAGTCTAGTAATTTCTAGTCAATCTAGGTCATTCATTAGGCGAGTGATCTGACAGTAGCAGTTACGTTTAATTTAGGGGTTTTTTCCCTAGAAGGTAACCCCTCACCATATATGAGGGAATTGTATTGTGTCTATATTATATCCGTATTCTGAGGAAGAGAGAGGAGATTGAGAGCGAAGAGGGCGTTATAGCAGATCTGTTGTAGGTTGTATCTCTTCAGTTTGCTAGATAATATAATAAAAGAAGGATTGGTTGTTTCTCCATGGACGTAGCCCAAATTGGGTGAACCACGTATATCTATGTCTCTCTTGTTTTATGCATTTTCTGTGTTTATATTTCTACAATATTTTATGTGTTCCATTGCTCTGTAATATATAATTTTCTAACAAGTGGTATCAGAGCCGAAGGTCTGTTCGGCTAATAAACTCGCAAGAGAGAAGGGTTCCTAGTTCGAGTGGGAGCAATGGCGGAACATGGTAGGTTTAGGGTCAAGAAATTCAATGGCCAAAACTACCAGCTGTGGAAGATGCAGATGGGAGATTATCTGTATCAGAGAGATCTGTACCTACCATTGAGTGGAAAGACAAAGAAGCTGATGAGTATGACAGATACAAAATGGGATATTCTCAACGGAAAGGCACTTGGAATAATACGGCTGTGCCTAGTGGCATCGGTAGCATTTAATATTTCAAAGGAAATGACAATAGAGGGCTTAATGTTGGGATTGGCCAAACTATATGAAAAACCCTCGGCCTCAAATAAGGTATTTCTTATAAAGCATTTATTTAATATGAAGATGTTAGAAGGTGGATCTATTGTAGACCATTTAAATGATTTTAAAACAGTTACACATCAGTTAAGTTTTGTAGGGGTAAATTTTGGTGATGAAGTTAGGGATTTGTTATTTCTATGCTCATTGCCAAAAAGGTGGAATGGTTTAGTTATGGCCATTAGTAACTCTATCTCTGGATCTAGCACTTTAAAGTTCGATGATGTTGTCAGTGAAATCCTTAGCGAGGAAATGCGATAGAAAAGCTTCGGTGAGACATCGGGTAATGCTTTGACTACAGAGATTAGGGGAAGAAAAATGGAAAGAGGAAAGAGCTTAGGACATCGCATTAAGTTAAGAAAAGGTAGATCCAAGTCCAAATCGGAGATAGTGTGCTGGAAATGTGGGAAGAATGGACAAATGAAGAAAGACTACAAGTCTCGGAAGGGAAAAGAAGGAGGTGCGCAACAAGAAACTAATCATGAAGAAAATGTAATAAGTGATGTGTTGCAAGATGCTTTGATTCTTTCATTAGAAAATATTATTGATGCCTAGGTGGTAGATTTAGTGGCCTCATTCCATGCGACACCTAATAAGAAACATTTTCATGATTTTGTTCAAGGAGATTTTGGACAGATTCGATTAGGTGATGATAAACCTTGTAAAATCGTTGGAATGGGTAGATTTTTCATACAACAGCAGAATGGAAATCAATGGATTGAAGGAGGTAAGGCATGTTCTAGATCTGAAGAAAAATCTGATTTCAATAGGAGAGTTGGGAGGTGAAGATTGCCTAACTACTTTCACAGATAAAACCTAGAAGGTCACTAAAGGATCCCTGGTAATAGAGAAAGGAGAAAGGGTTGGTACATTGTACTTATCAAATAGTATTTCTAATTTTGTTAATGCTTTAACCTCTATAGTAGAAGATACGACATCGTGGCATCATGGACTCAGGCACATCAGTGAGAAGGAGATGCAGATTCTTCACTCAATAAATTTGTTGCCAGGTTTGAAGCATGTTGATCTAAAATTATATGAAAATTGTGTTGATGGAAAACAGAAGGGAGTCAGATTCCTTAGAGTTGGGAAGGAAAAGAAGAGCAAAAAATTATGGTTTGTGCATACAAATGTATGGGGACCTGCTCAGGTATCATCTCTTGGTGGCTCTAATTATTATGTTACTTTTATTGATGATGCAACCAGAAAAACCTATATTTATTGTATTTGAATTAAATCTGATGTCTTTGATAATTTCTAGAAATGGAAAGCTTTTGTTGAAAATGAGATAGGGAAAAGGTTGAAGTGTCTGAGATCAGATAATGGAGGTGAATATTGCAACAAAGAGTTTGATAGGTACTATTTAGAGAATGGAATTTGCAGAGAGAAGACAATTCCAAGAATAGTACAAGAAAATGGTGTGTTAGAAAGGATGAACATGAAAATCATGGAGCGTGCAAGGTGCATGAGATTGCATGCAGGATTGCGTTTACAATTTTGGGCAGATGTTATAGGGACTGCTGTTTATCTAATAAACACAGGGCCTTCAAGTTCCTTGGATGGTGGTATTCTAGAGGAGGCATGGACAAGTAAAAAGGTAAACTACTCATTTTTAGAGACGTTTGGTTGTGAAGCCTTTGTCCACATTAACAAAGAAAATAGAACAAAGCTTTAGTTAAAATCAAAGAAATGTACCCTTATTGGATATGGTGTTAATGATTTTGGTTATCACTTATATGATTATGAAAATAAATAATCATTAGGAGCAAAGGTGTAATATTCAATGAAAAGGTCTTGTATATGAATCAGTTGCAGGAAAAGAAACAGGAAAAAGAAACAGAGAATACACAGTGCTTGATGATATCACGGAAAAGTGATGGTGCCTAAAAATCATAATGATCAACAACTAGAACAACAACCACAATAGCAAAAAGGACCTCAAACACCTAAGAGTGGTGTTAGAAGATCTACCAGGATAATTAGACCCCCTTAACGATACTCTCATTGATTATATTATGTATTGTTTACTGATTTTGGTGAATCAAAATGTTATGAAGAAGCAGTGCAGGTAGAAACCAAGAAGAAGTGGGAGAAAACCATGAAAGAAGAGATGGACTCCTTAGCACATAACCAGACTTGGGACTTAGTCAGGTTGCCTGCAGGTAAAACAACATTGTAGAATAAATGGGTTTACAAGCTAAAGGAAGAAGATGGAGGTAGAAAAAAGTACAAATCTAGACTTGTGGTGAAGGGGTTTGCATAGAAAAAGAGTATAGACTTTGGTGATATATTTCCTCCTGTTGTCAAAATGAATTCAATCGGAACTTTTTTAAATCTAGTAGCAGTTGGATATTTGCATCTGGAGCAATTAGATGTAAAGATAGGCTTTCTCCATGGGGATTTGGAGGAAGAGATATATCTACAATAGCCACAAGGATATGAGATAAAAGGGAAGAAGAAACTAGTGTGCAGGTTGAAGAAGAGCTTGTATGGCTTCAAACAAGCTCCAAGGCAGTGGTATCTAAAATTTGATAGGTTTATGTCTGAACAAGGTTATACTCGATGTCACTCTGATCATTGTGTTTATCTCAAAAGGAATGATGGAAGCTATATTATATTGTTATTGTATGTAGATGACATGCTTGTTGCAGGTTCTAACATGGAGGAAGTAAATGTTCTCAAAAGGAAATTGGCAAACTCTTTTGCAATGAAGGATTGGGTACTGCAAAACAAATCCTTGGTATGAGAATAACTAGAGATAGGAAGAATCGCAAATTAACATTGTCTCAAAGTGAGTACATAGAAAATGTGTTGAAAACATTTAATATGCAGAATGAAAAACCAGTTAGTATACCTTTGGCTTTCCATCTCAATTTAAGGATTCATGTCCCAAGATTCAAGAAGAAATGGCCCATATGTCTAAAGCTCCATATGCATCAGCAATTGGAAGCTTAATGTATCCAATGGTCTACATAAGGCCGGATATTGCACATGCAGTGGGAGTTGTAAGCAGGTGAATGAACAATCTAGGAAAAGAATATTGGATGGTGGTGAAGTGGATTCTCAGGTATTTGAGAGGTACCACAAATCAAGCATATGCTTTGGTGGTTCAAACATTGCTCTACAGGGATATGTTGATGCAGATATGGTAGGTGATGGAGATAACAGGAGGAGCACTACAGGATATGTATTTACTATAGGTGGAAGAACTGCCTGTTGGGTTTCAAAAATCCAAAGTGTTGTTGCACTTTCAACAATAGAAGTAGAGTATGTTTCTGCTACAGAGGCTAGTAAAGAAATGATTTGGTTACAAAGGTTTCTCGATGAATTAGGTAAGAAGCAGGAGTTAGGTAGGTTATATAGTGACAGCAAGAGTGCCATACATCTTGCAAAGAACTCTGCATTTCATTTCAAGACTAAACATATACACCTCAAGTACCATTTCATAGGGTCAACATTGGAAGATGGACAATTGAAGCTGGAAAAGATACACACTAGCTAGAATCGTGTAGATATGTTAACAAAAGTTGCAACCAGGGAGAAATTGAGAATCTGCTCAATTTCAATTGGTCTTCAAGTATGATGAAGAAGATGAGAAACATCCAGGTCAAAAGTGGAGTCATTGTCTAGAAAATGGAGCAGCGGTGGAGTTGCTATAATTAGTCTCCAAGTGGGATATTGTTGGGTGTGGACCATGATTATCTTCTGTATTCAAAGGTTTTAGTTGGATATATACCCCAAGAAGACTGTACACCCATCCACACAAGGGGGTGCTGGGGGATTCAGGGACAACGCCCCTGAAGCTAAAAATAGATGTAAAATTTCCTTGTAAAAGTCTAGTAATTTCTAGTCAATCTGGGTCATTAACTAGGCGGATGATCCGACCGTAGAAGTTATGTTTAATTTAGGGGTTTTTTTCCCTAGAAGGCAAACCCTCACCATATATGGGGGAATTGTATTGTCTCTATATTACATCTGTATTCTTAGTAATGAAGAGAGAGGAGATTGAGAGCGAAGAGGGCGTTACAGCAGATCTGCTGTAGGTTGTATCTCTTCAGTTTGTTGGATAATATAATAAAAGAAGGATTGGTTGTTTCTCCATGGATGTAGCCCAAATTGGGTGAACCACATATATCTGTGTCTCTCTTGTTTTATGCATTTTCTGTGTTTATATTTTTGCAATATTTTATGCGTTCCATTGCTCCGTAATATATAATTTTCTAACAACTAGTATCAGAGCCGAAGGTTTGTTCGGCTAATAAACTCACAGGAGAGAAGGGTTAGTAGTTCGAGTCGGAGCAATGGTAGAAGATGGTAGGTTTAGGGTAAAAAATTTCAATGGCCAAAACTACCAGCTGTGGAAGATGCAGATGGGGGATTATCTGTATCAGGGAGTTCTGTACCTACCATTGAGCAGAAAGACAAATAAGCTAATGAGTATGACAGATACAAAATTGGATATTCTCAACAGAAAGGCACTTGGAGTAATACGGCTGTGCCTAGTGGCATCGATAGCATTTAATATTTCAAAGCAAACGACAATAGAGGGCTTAATGTCGGGATTGGCCAAACTATATGAAAAACCCTCGGCATCAAATAATGTATTTCTTATGAAGCATTTATCTAATATGAAGATGTCAGAAGGTGGATCTATTGCAGACCATTTAAATGATTTTAATACAGTTACACGTTAGTTAAGTTTTGTAGGGGTAAATTTTGATGATGAAGTTAGGGCTTTGTTATTTCTATGCTCATTGCCAGAAAGTTCGAATGGTTTAGTTATGGCCATTAGTAACTCTATCTTTGGATCTAGTACTTTAATGTTTGATGATTTTTTCGGTGCAATTCTTAGCGAGGAAATGCGATAGAAAAGCTCCGGTGAGACATCAGGTAATGCTTTGACTGCAAAGACTAGGGGAAGAAAAATGGAAAGAGGAAAGAGCCTAGGATATCACATTAAGTTAAGAAAAGGTAGATCCAAGTCCAGATCAGGGATAGTGTGCTGGAAATGTGGGAACAATGGACACATGAAGAAAGACTGCAAGTCTTGGAAGGCAAAAGAAGGAGGTGCACAACAAGAAACTAATCATGAAGCGAATGTAATAAGTGATGTGTTGCAATATGCTTTGATTCTTTCACTAGAAAACATTATTCATGCCTAGGTGGTAGATTTAGTGGCCTCATTCCATGCGACACCTGATAAGAAACATTTTCATTATTATGTTCAAGGAGATTTTGGATAGGTTCGATTCGGTGATGATAAACCCTGTAAAAGCGTTGGAATGGGTAGATTTTTCATAAAACAACAAAATGGAAATCAATGGCTATTGAAGGAGGTAAGGCATGTTCTAGATCTAAAGAAAAATCTGATTTCAACAGGACAGTTGGGACGTGAAGGTTGCCTAACTACTTTCACAGATAAAACCTAGAAGGTCATTAAAGGATCCCTGGTAATAGAAAAAGGAGAAAGGGTTGGTATATTGTACTTATGCAATAGTATTTCTAATTTTGTTAATGTTTTAACCTCTATAAGAGAAGATATGGAATTGTGGCATCATAGACTCAAGCACATGAGTGATAAGGGGATGCATAGTCTTCACTCAAGAAATTTGTTGCCAGGTTTGAAGCATGTTGATTTTAAATTCTATGAAAATTGCGTTGATGGAAAACAGAAGAGAGTCAGATTCCTTAGAGTTGGGAAGGAAAAGAAGAGAAAAAAAATAGATTTTGTGCATACAGATGTATGGTGACCTGCTCAGGTATCATCTCTTTGTGGCTCTCGTTATTATGTTACTTTTATTGATAATGCAACCAGAACAACCTAGATTTATTATATTTGAAATAAATGTGACGTCTTTGATAATTTCAAGAAATGGAAAGATTTGGTTGAAAATGAGACAGGGAAAAGGTTGAAGTGTCTCAGATTAGATAATGGAGGTGAATATTGCAACAAAGAGTTTTATAGGTACTATTTAGAGAATGGAATTCGCAGAGAGAAGACAATTCCAAGAACACCACAAGAAAATGGTGTGTCAGAAAGGATGAACATGACAATCATGGAGAATGCAAGGTGCATGAGATTGCATGCAGGATTTCTTTTACAATTTTGGGCAGATGCTATAGGGACTGTTTTTTATCTAATAAACACAGGGCCTTCAAGTTCCTTGGATGATGGTATTCTAGAGGAGGCATGGATAGGTAAAAATGTAAACTACTCATTTTTAAAGACTTTTGGTTGTGAAGCCTTTGTCCACATTAACAAAGAAAATAGAACAAATCTTTAGTTAAAATCAAAGAAATGTACCTTTATTGGATATGGTGTTAATGATTTTGGTTATCACTTATATGATTATGAAAATCACAAAATCATTATGAACAGAAACAGAAAAAAGAAAATAGAGAATACACAGTGCTTGATGATATCATAGGAAAAGTGATGGTGCCTGAAAATCATAATGATCAACAGCTAGAACAACAACCACAACAGCAACAAGGACCTCAAATACCTGAAAGTGGTGTTAGAAGATCTACCAGGATAATTAGACCCCCTTAACGATACTCTCCTTGATTATATTATGTATTGTTGACTGATTCTGGTGAATCAGAATGTTATGAAGAAGCAGTGCAGGTAGAAACCAAAAAGAAGTGGAAGCAAGCCATGAAAGAAGAGATGGACTCCTTAACACATAACTAGACTTGGGACTTAGTCAGGTTTCCCATAGGTAAAACAACCTTGCAGAATAAATGGGTTTACAAGCTAAAGGAAGAAGATGGAGGTAGAAAAAGGTACAAATCTAGACTTGTGGTGAAGGGGTTTGCACAGAAAAAGGGTATAGACTTTGATGATATATTTTCTCCTATTGTCAAAATGACTTCAATCAGAACTAGTTTAAGTCTAGTAGTAGCTGGAGATTTGCATCTTGAGCAATTAGATGTAAGGACAACCTTTCTCCTTGGTGATTTGGAGGAAGAGATATATATGCAGCAGCCACAAGGATATGAGGTAAAACGGAAGAAGAAACTAGTGTGCAGGTTGAAGAAGAGCTTGTATGGCTTAAAACAAGCTCCAAGGCAGTGGTATCTAAAATTTGACAGGTTTACGTCTGAACAAGGTTATACTAGATGTCACTCTGATCATTGTGTTTATCTCAAAAAGAAAAATGATGGTAGCTATATTATACTGTTATTGTATGTAGATGACATGCTTGTTGCAGGTTCTAACATGTACGAAATAAATGTTCTCAAAAGGAAATTGGCAAACTCATTTGCAATGAAGGATTTGGGTACTGCAAAACAAATCCTTGGTATGAGAATAACTAGAGACAGGAATAATCACAAATTAACATTGTCTCAAAGTGAGTACATAAAAAAAGTGTTGAAAAGGTTTAATATGCAGAATGAAAAACCAGTTAGTATACCTTTGGCTAGCCATTTCAAATTAAGGAGGCATGTACCAAGACTCAAGAAGGAATGGCTCATATGTCTAAAGCTCCATATGCATCAGTAGTTGGAAGCTTAATGTATCCAGTGGTCTACATAAGGCCTGATATTGCACATGCAGTGGGAGTTGTAAGCAGGTAAATGAACAATCTAGGAAAAGAACAAATGATGGTGGTGAAGTGGATGCTCAGGTATTTGAGAGGTACCACAAATCAAGCATTATGCTTTGGTGGTTCAAACATTGCTCTACAGGGATATGTTGATGCAGATATGGTGGGCGACACAGATAATAGGAGGAGCACTATAGGATATATATTTACTATAGGTGGAACAACTGTTAGTTGGGTTTCAAAAATCCAAAGTGTTTCCGCACTTTCAACAATAGAAGCAGAGTATGTTGCTACTACAAAGGCTAGTAAAGAAATGATTTGGTTACAAAGATTTCTCGATGAATTGGGTAAGAAGCAACAATTGGGTAGGTTATACAGTGACAGCTAGAGTGCCATAAATCTTGCAAAGAACTCTACATTTCATTCCAAGACTAAACATATACAGCTCAAGTACCATTTCATAGGGCCAGCATTAGAAGATGGACAGCTGAAGCTGGAAAAGGTAAACACTAGCCAGAGTCCTATAGATATGTTAACAAAAGTTGTAACCAGGGAGAAACTAAGAATCTGCTCAGTTTAAATTGGTCTTCAAGTATGATGAACAAGATGAGAAACAACTAGGTCCAAAGTGGAGTCACTGTCTAGCAAATGGAGCAGTGGTGGTGTTGTTATAATCAGTCTCAATGTGGGATATTGTTGGGTGTGGAGCTTGATTACCTTCTGTACTCAAAGGTTTCAGCCGAATGTATACCCTAGGAAGACTATACACCTCTCCACACAGGAGGGTGCTGGAGGGTTCGAGGGCCAGTGGTCCCTGGTGGGGGTTTGGGGGCGGCGCCCCCGAAGCTAAAAATATATGTAAAATTGCCTTCTAAAAGTCTAGTAATTTCTAGTCAATCTGGGCCATTCATTAGGCGAATGATTTGACGGTTGAAGTTATATATAATTTAGCATTTTTTTCCATAGAAGACAATCCCTCACTAGATATGAGGGAATTGTATTGCATCTATATTATATTTGTATTTTGAGTAAGGAAGAGAGAGGAGATTGAGAGTGAAGAGGGTGTTACAATGGATCTGTTGTAGGTTATATCTCTTTAGTTCGCTGGATAATATAATAAAAGAAGGACAGGTTGTTTCTCCATGGACGTAGCCCAAACTGGGTGAACCACATATATCTATGTCTCTCTTGTTTTATGAGTTTTCTGTGTTTATATTTCTGCAATATTTTATGTGTTCCATTGCTCTGTAATATATAATTTTCTAACAACAATAATATTTATATTTGTTTTAATTGATATTTTAGCTAAAATTGTAAATTGGCTTCCATTCCTAGCTGAAAACGGTTCCTATTACATCTCCATTGGCATCAATTGCAACCTAAAAGATTTTGTTCAAATATAAATATTCTAAAATATGTTGTTCTATGATTTTTTTCTTTTGGGACTCAAAATGTTATTGGTTTCTTCAATTCAATTAAATGGTTGTTTACTTTCTCGGATAGTCTCCACAATTGTAACATACATACCATTAAATTTCTTGATACAATTTCTATAGAAAAGTGCCAAAGAATTGAACTTTTTTACTTTGAAGAAACTCCTTCGGGTAGGCCAATTAATTATGGCCTTGATATTCTAGTGATCCATCTTTAATACAACCTTTGACATGATCTAGGTGGATGTTGGTGCCCACCCACCTATCCCATTTGGACCCCCACAGCTGTCTCTTTTAGCTTTTTTAGTTTCCTAAATGGTAGCACAGTTTACTATTTTTCATAGTTTTTCAAGTCCTGAACTTCCGGAGCTGCTTTAAGGCCCTAAACGACGTTTTCTTGGTAATCTGGGGGCAACATGGGTCCATGGGCCGATGTTTTCCTTCCCAAAGTGGTAGTTCTCGGATAGATCTTTCTAACGAGCTAGTGTATGCGTCAAACGGAGATCGTATACAAAGTTACGACCTTGGGAAATTGATGTACCAATTTACCGAAACGGGGCCCACAATTTGGTGTTTCATATTCTAGGGTTAAGTTTTGGAATGTTAAGGGTTTCCATTGTTTCTCAACAATAAATGGGCCTTCGAGCCTTATTGTAACACAGTTCAGAGGCATGTAGCCGCCACATCTCTTCTTAGAGATAAGCTACCATCACCCTAGCTGGTTTATTTCCATTTCTGTTTGTAAGCATATTTCAGTATTTTCCATTAATGAAATGAAGTATTATTTCTGCTGCATATCTGTATTTATGGTTATCTCTGTAATTTGTTGTGTTCCTGTCTAAATCCGAATCATGACACCACTAAACCTAAATAAAATAGTTATGTCTTCATAAAATTATATTTCATCAAATTAATTAGTAATTTCTCTTGTTGCAATTTTATCAAACCATACTAAGATGCCTAAGGTTCTTTTTGTTTGACTCACTAAAAATTAAAATATCATCTAGGTAAAAAATAATCAATTTTCCATGAAATATTTAAATACTTCATTCATCAACTCATGAAACTAATAGAAGCATTTGTAAGTCCAAAGTGAATCACCAACCATTCACACAACCCATTATTAGTTTTAAAGTTATTTTTTTCCATTCATCTCCTTTTTTAACTTAGATTTGATGATAGCCATTTTTCAAATCTATTTTAGAGAAATATTCAACACCTCTTAAACAATATAATATATCATCAATGGGAGATAATGGGAAATTTATAACTGATTGTATTTTTCTTTATAGCTCTAACACTAATGCACATTCTCCATCATCCATGCTTCTCTGTTGTTCCTAAGAGGGGAAAAACACATGTACTTATGCGTTCTCGAATAGTATCAAGTAAGAAGATGTCAAAGCATAATAGATGAAGAAGTACCCACTCGACCTCTGAAGTTACAATCCATATGACCCACATTGCATTGTGAAATATCACTACAAGAGAGTTTAGTTCAACTAGATCCATGGGGAATTTCATTGGGCCGAGGAGGACCCATGGAGATATTGATACAATTTCTCTAGACCCAATGAACAGATTGGCTTCACTATGGAGTGGTTAGCAAAGCAACATGAATTAGCTGTTGGGTTGTGTTATATTCTTTCCACATAGTTAACAGGGGGTTTGAGGCGTACTCGTAACCCCACTTTATGGGGTCCGGGGCAGCGCCCAGGAAAATTTTGGTTTTGGACCCTATGTTAGGTTGGGCAGACCCACCTATGGTTTTTTGCCTGATTTTCGTACATGTTTTTTGGACGCGATGGTTTTCGGTCGATGGTTTTGGACGCGATGGTTTTCAGTCCATGGTTTTGGATGCAATGGTTTTCGGTCCATGGTATTGGATGCTTCGGCATGTATAAATATGTATTATAACATTGAAAGGAACATAATGAAAAATCAAGCTAATAGTCCCAGTTTTGGGATCCAGTGGGAAATCTCTGTGTATACGTGTTTTATGTGTTATGCTCTTGCATTTTTATTTTTTCCTGCGATTTAGAATTTGTATG
>APFE030726913.1:176777-187503 GCA_000404065.3 Pinus taeda | reverse complement strand
TGGACTACATGTAGGATCTAAAACACTTGATTTCTCATGTGATAAATGCATGTTTAGAGAAGGATTGCTCTTAATTGTCTTGTTTGTCACTAGAAAGTCTTAGGCTTCTAGGGAGGTGGATTGCAAGTTTGTGACTACTCCAATGGAACTTAACTTCAAGAAGTTATGTGGAAGTGTTTCCAGGCCAATTTGGGAAATCCTTCTGAGTATCGTCAGCTCATAGGAGCCCTGATGTTCTTGGAGAAATCTCATCTAGACATATGTTTTGCAATGAACACAATGAGTCAGTTTATGTTCAAGCCTCATCATATACATTGGATTGCTACCAAGAATCTCTTAAGATATCTCTTCGAGGCACAATCACTTATGCACTGAGATACACTGTCGGGACTGTGAGGCTCCATGTTTCTCTTATGCAGATTGGGTTGGTTGTGCGGTGGATCGCAAAAGCACATCAAGATGTTTCTTCTCTCTAGATTCTTCTTCAATATCATGGATAAGCAGGAAGTAGAATTCAATTGCTTTAAGCACTGTTGAGGCCAAATACATTGTTGCTAGTTTGGCCTCCTGTGAAGTTGTCTGGTTGAGGAAGCTCTTTAGTGAGCTATTTGGGCATGTGTTGGATACCACCGTGGTCTTCTGTGACAACCAGAGTGGGATTCGTCTATCTGAGAATCATGTGTTTCATGATTTCTCCAAGCATATCAATATCATGTACCACTTTATCTGGGATATGGTACAACGGGGAGAAATAAGGCTCCATCATATCGGGACCGATAAGTAGGTCGCCGATATTATAATGAAGTCCCTCGAGAAGTTCAAATTCTTAACCTTCTATGAACAACTTGGAGTCATGGAGAGACACTCTTGTGAGGGTCTTGTATGAGATGGATAATGAGTTCTGGGAGCTCCAGGGGGCTTGGGGTACTTCTTGGAGCGATGAGCGACCATAGGGTGACTCACCCTCCCCTAGTGGTGGGTTGTGTACAGGTTGAATGTTTAACCCTCCCCTATGATACCTTATGGTGGCATATGCATAGGTTGAGTGGTTCACCCTCCCCTATGGCATATGAGCAGGATGAATGGTTCACCTTCTCTTGCTGGCACATCCTACCCATGCAGTTCGAAACTCGTGGGAAGTACCTCTCATCTAGCCAATGAGTAGGGAAATAAGGATAGGGACCATAGTACTACCAATGGACACATCGTGTACTACCGTACTTCCTATGCTAGGATGTTGATATCGATCTGGGATCAATGGAAACTGACTACTGGTCAGTTAAGAGTGGTATGACACACTCTTTGTTGTTGGATACTAACTTTGGGTTAGTGGAGAATGGTATGGTACATTCTCAATCATTTATTCTTTCTTCATGGTTTGGCAAAGCAGAGCAGTGCAGTGACAAGGATGGTACATATTGTCAGACAGTTTGGTAGGTGATGTTCTCCCTAGTTGAGAGGGAGTATTAAATTTGGAAACTAGAGCCAAACATCACTTTGGATAAATATTATGAGGAAGCTGATATTTCTTGGATTTCTCTTTCTGAGAGATGTATGATTGATCTAAAGGTCATCCCATTCTGACATGTACAAATGAAGTTATGAATTTATTTTGATTATGGACAAATTGTCAAGGTTGGATAAACATCAAATTAGCCTCCTCCAACCTTCAACGTTGCATATAAAGACAAGGTGCCTCCTCCTCATTTTGGCATCTCATCTCATTCATATTTCTCTCTCTCATCTTGATTGGGTACATACATCTAGGCCTCTCTCTCTCCACATGTGCGAAAGGAAGACTATCATTTCTAGCTACTGCATTGACAAGATTTGATCGAAATTTCAGGAGGCTGACTTTGACCAACGTTGACCCTGTTTGACTTCAGTTTTGTGAGGGATATTTCTGTTTGGGCAGGTCATTATTCTAGGCACAAAAATCGAGGTAGTTTGACCCCTGTGTTGACTAGCGTTGAATGCCCTAATTCATATTGTTGCATTGACTTTTGTTTACCATATTTTACTAGATATTTTCAGACTATTTTGGGCTGCATTATCTTGTTGTTGAAGGCCGAGTTGACCAAGGTTGACCGAGCTGTTTTGGAGGTTAATTTTAGCCCTGTTGACTAGCGTTGACTTTCTAGTTAGGGCTTTATGTTTCTGTTGTTTTGACTAATCAATTTGGGCAATTGAATATTGCAAATTGTACTCTCTCTCTCTCTGCTGAACTTTTGAATAATTATAAGAAGAATTGATCAAAGGTTTCCCCACATTGGGGTTTTTCCTTGGCTTGATCCAGTTCTTGGGAGGAAGGCCCTCAAGATCTAAAAGATTGAAATGGATCTTAGGGTAGAGACCCCCAAGATCTGAAAACTTGAATTGCCAGAAGAAAAAGAGGAGAATGCCCAATAAACAAAACCACAAAGAAACTTTTTATTAAAACCGATAATAATTGTAAAGGCTACATTGTGGCGGACAATCTATCCTTTTACAAAATGTGACTTGTTACTTATAGTATTTTTCAGTTACAATACCACAGGTCAATTCCATGGGTGAATGAATACCATGGGTGGATGTCACAATACCATGGGCAAATACCATGAGTGAATGAATACCATGGGTGGATTCCACTTACAATACAATGGGCAAATTCAATGGGTGGATGAATAATATGGGTGGATGAATACCATGAGTTGATGCCATTTTCCATTCGGATCATGGCTGGTGCCATATCTTATGTCCTCTTGTGTTGGCTTATCGTCTACTATTATCGTTTATGTTCTATCTACATTTTACTATCATGTTGATGTGATTGCTATACTAGATATGATATTGGGCTAATAAGTAAAATTGAAGTATAATTGCTCCAAGCATAGAACATACCATTGTTATCCTAAAATTAACAAATTATTATGATTAATTTCATGGAAACCATATGCTTGTGATACAGGTGAGATGACGATCTATCCAAGAAGAATAGATGATGGTTGTGAAGCTAAAAATCCTAGGGACAAATCCATTGTGATGACACTAGAACCCTATGGCATACATTGATCAACATGAGTTATGTTGTGACAAATGTGTTTTTATATTTAGAGCAAGTAATCAGAATATAGGTTGTAATATTCCATAATTATTGAGACTCTTCCTATGTGAGAAAGCCTTGCCAATGAATGGATCATCTAAGGGAGTAGGGAGGTAGAGAAGGGGATGCCTGAACTTGGATGATGTGTGACTGGAAAGAGGGGGAGAGTTGAATGAATTGGTTTTCAAAGATTCATGTACATACTCATTGGGATCATGAATGCATTGTGAGTGTCTATGAAAATAATGATTTAAATTGTTCCCTGTGGAAGCCTTGTGAAGGAACCTAGGAATTTGAACACCAAAAAATGGACTCTACCCATTTTTGTTTAATGTATAGACTAATGTAAGAGTTGTTAATTATAAAGATCATTTTTTGGTTTTTGGTTTATAGAACATCAAGGATGGTGTTCCTTTAATGGGTTTGCGTTTGTAACAACCCTCATGTTTATCCCCACCCCCATTTTTGTAATATGATTGAAATTCCAGTGTGGGCATAGGAGAAATGGTTGGTTGATGAAATGTGTTGTCATTGCAATTCCAATGTGGGCATAGGAGCCACGGTTTTCCAATTTTGTGCATTTTTAATTATTTATATTTTATTGTTGACTGAAGGAGGGGACAATTGTATGAATCCCAATGTCTAAGGGGGAGCTTGTTTTCTTGCTTGACAGGCCACAAAAACATCCTTGCACTTGAATAATGTATGTTTTAACCCCGTATAGAAATTACCTGCATACCAATTCTAAAAACTAAAAAATAAACAATGGTGAAAGCATAACACATAAAACAAATATACACAGATATTTTCCCCTGGATCCAAAAACCGGGACTACCAGATTGATTTTTTCATTATGTTCCTTTTAATGTTACAATAAATATATATACATGTTGAAGCATCCATAAACACCAATCCATCAACCCTAGATTAGAACATAACCGTAGTTCCATCGTGCCCAAAAAACATGTGTGAAAACCATCGCACCCAAAAACATGTGTGAAAACCATGCACAAAACCATAGGTAGGTCTGCCCACCTAATATAGGGTTCTTTGTGAAAACCATGCACTTGTTTTTTCTCTCCATAGGGGGCCACAAGAAGTATTAGTTATTTATCCAACCCTACAACGCCCATTGTTTCTCTACACCAAGAAAAATTCTCAAAGCTCATAGATTTTGTCAATGCATCTGCAGTATCCTTCAAAGTGTCCACCTTTACCAACAACACCTTTTTGTCTTCTATCATATCCCTCACAAAGTGATATTGAACATCAATGTGCTTTGTCTTTGAATGGTAAGCAGGGTTCTTCGCTAAGAAAATTGCACTTTGGTTGTCACAGTCTATCCTTATATCTCCATGTATTAACCCCATACTTGAGCACAATATCTACAACCAAACTGCTTCCTTTCTTGCATGAGTGGCTTCTGTGTATTCTGCCTTTGTAGTTGATAGTGCCACTACAGATTGTTTCTTACTCATCCAACTGACTTAACCTCCAAATAGGTTAAATACATACCCACCTGTAGATCTTCTCTGATCTAGATCTCCAATCCAATCTACATCAACAAAGCCACGGATATCCAAAACTCTGTCCAATCCTGGTCTTCCATGGTAGCACAAACCATAATCACTAGTGCCACGCAAATACCTGAAAACCCGCTTCAATGTTGTCTAATGCTCCTTCCCTAGTTTTGACATAAACCTACTCAATACTCCCACTGCATGTGTAATGTTTGGTCTAGTACAGACCATCACATACATCAAGCTACCGACTGCACTTGCAAATGGAACATGGGACATGTCCTCTTCCTCTTCTTGTGTCTTGGGACATTGTTTAGCAGATAAATTTACACCTACAGGAATAGGAACCTTCACCAGTTCACTATCCTGCATATTAAACCTCTGCAGTGTTGTCTCGACATACTTCCTCTGGTTTAACCATAGCTTCCTCTTTGCCTGGTCTCTTTTAATTAGATTCAAACAATATAGTTTGCAGCACCAAGATCTTTCATGTCAACTTTGGAGGACAATTGGGTCTTCAAATCCTAGATGATTTCTTTGTCATTTCCAATCAACAACATATCATCCACATACAAGACCAGATAAATAACATGGTCACCAATTAATTTAAAATACACACAGTGATCTAGTTTTCTTCTGGTGAAGCCAAGTCCCTGTATAATTGTATCAAATTTCTGATACCACATCCTTGGTGACTGTTTTAACCCATACAGAGACTTTTTTAACTTGCATACCAGTTCTTTCTTACCCTTCACCACAATGGCTTCAAGTTTCTTCATGTAGATCTCTTCTTCTAGATCCACATGAAGAAATGTTGTCTTCACATCCATATATTCTACCTCAAAATCAAAAGCAGTAGCAACAGAAAAAAGTAATCTAATAGAAGCTACCTTGGAAACAGAAGAAAAAATATCACCAAAATCAATTCTCGACACCTGGGAATAACCTTTTGCTACCAACTGAGCATTGTATTTCTCCACATTTCCTTCTAAATTCATCCTCTTCTTCAACACCCATTTGTTACCAATGGGTTTCCTTCCAGCCGGAAACTCAACTAGATCCCAAGCCTCATTTTTGTGCAAAGATGTCATTTCTTCAACCATGGCCTCTTTCCAGAGTTTTCCATCCTCTGAATCTACTCCTTCCTTCACAGTTATGGGATCATCATCAGTAATAGATAAAGAAAAATTTGAACAGAAATCAGATGGACTACACCTTTCTAGCTACCTTATTTCTTGAACTGATCTTCTCACAACTGGAGTTTGTGGCTCTTTCATCTTCTGATTACTCTTCTGTTGTAGATTTTGATTCTTCCTCCTTAAGCTCAAACTCTATCTTCTCGGGTTCCTTTGGTTCGACTTCATGTTTAATAACATCTTTCACCACTCTGAACTCCACATCTCGGCTATACACAACCTTCCTTGTTACTAGGTTCCAAAGCTTACAACCCTTTAAACCATCCTTATACCCAATAAAGATGCACTTTTCAGATTTACTATCCAACTTTGTTCTTTTCTCTTTTGGAACATGTACATATGCATAACATCCAAATACCCTCAGATGTGAAAGAGAAGGTTTCTTACCAATCTATAACTCTTGTGGATTTTTATTCTCTAATGTTGATGAAGGTGATCTGTTGACCAGTTAACATGTAGTCTCCACCGCCTCTGCCTAGAATTCTTGTCCTAACTCGACACCACTGAGCATGCTTCTTGCCCTTTCCATCAACGTCTTGTTTATTCTTTCTACAACTCCATTTTGCTCAGGTGTGTATGGAGTAGTCTTTTGTTGTGCTATACCACACTTCTTACAAAATTCAAATTCCTTCTTGCAAAACTCTCCACTGTTATCTGTCCTCAACACCTTTATCTTCTTCTCTGTCTAGTTTTCCACCAGAGCCATAAATTCTTTAAACCTGTCAAAGACTTCAGATTTCTTCTTGAGGAAATATATCCATGTATTCCTTGAGAAGTCATCTATAAATGATACATAGTACATAGACTTACCTAGTGATGGAACCTTCACAGGTCCAAACACAACACTATGCACAAGCTCTAATATCTATTTCACCCTCTTACCACTAGAGGGGAAACTCACCCGATTCTGCTTCCCATATACACAATTTTCGCAGAAATCAAAATCCAAAGAGCTATTATTCATACCTTTACCATGAAGTATTCAAAGGCCCTTCTCTCCAATTTGTCCAAGCCTTTGATGCCATAGCATGGTCTTTTCTCCATAGACCACAAGATTTTCTTCTCCACTTTCAGTAACCATAGAACTATTGAACCCATCAACAACAGTGCTACCTTGCAGCTTGTACGGAGTTCAAATCTAAATTCCCTGCCTCAATACCAGTTCTCCCCAAACCATCTTGCAGATACCTTCTCGAACACTGTTTTTACACCTGCATCATCTAGCTTGCTTGCAGAAATCAGATTTCTGGCTAATGCAAGAATATGCAGAACACCCAGAAGTGTTCTAATCCTTCCACCTTGCAACTTCAACTTGAATTTTCTGCGACCAATGATTCTAGCCTTCCTGTCATCCCCCAAGAAGACATCGCCACCATCATATTTCTCATACTCACAGAACCACTCTCTACGAGGAGTGAAGTGAAAGGATGCACCTGAGTTAATCAACCAAGCCTCATGATCTACATGTGTACTTGAAAAAGAAGCCAAGTACACATCCCCACCTTCATCTGAGGTGGTTTTTTCCTTCGCAGAAGGAGCATCATCAGATCCCTTTCCTTTCTCAGGAACTCTAGATTTACAATCCCTTTTATAGTGCCCTTCCTTTCTGCATTTCCAACACACCTTTACAAGTTTTCCTGGAGATTTAGATCTCCCTCTAGATTTAGATCTCCCACTTGATGACTTATTTTTGTTTCAATTCTAGGACCGTCCTCGTACAAACAAGGCATCACCATTCTGGCTCTCCATATCTTTCTGTCTAATTTCCTCCATCAACAAGGATGAGACTATTTCATCAAACTGCAAGGCAGTTGTATTACTACCTATTACAATAACCATACTATCCCACGAATCTGGTAGAGAACACAACAAACTAATTCACTTATCTTCATATGAAGTTTTAATATTAACAGATAATAATTGGCTTACCATAGTATTAAATGCGTTCAGATGCTCTGTCACAGTGTATCCATCTTTCATCCTCAGGTTATACAACTTTTTCTGTAGGAATAGTTTATTCACCAGAGACTTAGATTGGTACAAAGTCCCTAAATTTTCCCACAAAGCCTTCATCGTAGCTTCTCCTGATACATTCAGCAATATTGAATCTGAGACACATAATCGTATTGTGATCTTTGCCTTTCAATCCAACTTCCTCCATTCTTCATCGGACACTCCCATTGGTTTAGTTCCTAGTTCTACCGTGATCCATTGATATTTATCCACCAATGGATCCTCCAGTTTCCATAACTCAAAAATCTGACCATTAAATTTCTTGATCTCTATCTTTCCACTACTCACCATCTTCTTTCACCACAAGAATTGATCCTACAGATCTCCCACTAAACAAGGTCTACCACAGGCCCGAGCAAAACCCCTCAGCAACAAAGGTGTCCCCTTGAAGCCAAAATAGCTCTGATACCAAATGTAGGTTTTAACCACGTATATAAATTACCTGCATAAGAATTCTAAAAACTAAAAAATAAACAATGGCAAGAGCATAACACAAATAACAAATATACACAGAGATTTTACCCTTGATCCCAAAACCGAGACTACCAAATTTGATTTTTTTCATTATGTTCCTTTCAATGTTACAATACATACATATACATGTCGAAGCATCCATTAACTTGGGATTAGAACATAATCATAGTTCCCTTGACCGAATCTACAAAATACCATGGACTGAAAACCATCGCGCCCAAAGCCATGTGCGAAAACCATGCACAAAACCATACGCAGGTCTGCCCACCTAATATAGGGTCCAAAAACCAAATTTCCTAGGGCGCTGCCCCAGACACTATAGAGGGGGGCTACTGTCCCCCTCAAACCTCCCATACAAGGTGGCTGCTACGGCCCCCCCCCCTCCCCCCCCGCCCTCTAACCCCCATTTTCACTACTAGGGCTAGTTGTGGAAAGAATATAACACAACCCAACAAATACAAAATTTAATGAGCTAGTCATTTGAAAATCATTCTAGCCACTTGTTGATAATATAGTTTATGAGACACAACTAAAGGAGAGCTACTTGACAGCATATGAATTAAGTGACATGATTAGAAATGGTCGAGCAAGATGGTGCCCATTCCCTTAGGGGATCAAGGAGACTAGCCTATGCCCACTTGGGAATAGACAAAGTAGAGACAGACAAAAGAAAAAAGAGAGAAGAGGCCCACACAACTTAGGGTTCTTTGGTTCTTTTTTTGTTTGGTTGGTTCTCTCTCTTATTGGAGAATGGAGGGTACTTGTGGCTAATCGTGGATCACATTTAGTTGTTGGAAAAATGGCAGTAAAAGAAATAGTGATGTCAAAGCTAAATTCCAAAGCCTTATGCATGAATTAGACCCCTATGAATTTGGGTGAAGTCCATGTGAATGTGTTAGGCCAATAGATTTTGTTTTTTAAGCCTATGTGGTTAGTGGGAGGATTGGTGGATGATAAAATCATTGTGATGCTTGTTGTATAGCTAATAAACCACTTGGACAATGGATTCCAACTCTTGGACTAAGCAATGCCCCATTTGAACCTTGGCTGAAATCCCTGTAAATTGTGTGAGGCCACTGGATTGTTTTGTCTGAGTCTATGTGGTTAGTGGAAGGCTCATTGGATGACTGAATCATTGTGGTGTTTATTGTATATATGATAGACCACCTTGACAATACATTACGAGTCAGTGTTGTGCTTATTGCTTAAGTGCAGTTGATAAACCAATTAGACAATAGGTTGCAAACAGTTGTGGTGCTTATTACGAAAAGAAAGTCGATAAACCACATAGACAATGGATTCCAACTCTTATACTAAGAAATATCCTAGTTGGAACTTGGGTGAATCCCTATGAATAAACTCAAAGGAAAGAATGGGTCATTGTGGTGCTTATTGCTAGAGGGAAATTGATAAACCACTTGGACAGTGGAATCCATATCATGAGTGTTAAACCAAACTTTCGGTGTGAGTTTACTGAAGAAAGCATCCCCTAAAACATTGGATTTGGCTCAGTAGTGGTTAGCAATAAGAAATTTTGGATGTAGATAACCTATTGTTGGTAGTGAAAGTCCCTCCTTCAGTAGCTAGCCATCTTAAAACACTTAGATAAGTACATTACACTTATATGTTTGAATTATGGACTGTGGTATTCAATATTATGCCTATGTAAGGTATGAGATATTTTGTGTCTCTAAATGATAATAAGTGTTTGGACTATGTTGTTCATTATTTAGTTCATGATTTACATGAGAAATTGTATGTTTATGATCTCTTGTTTGATAGTAATGGATTATGAATATAATTGTTCATCTTGTTCGGAGGACTGTGATGTTTGATAGTTGGACTGCGATGTTTGATAGTTGGACTTCAATTCCTCTCATATGGTTGTACGAATATATGTAATCGTGCTTATATAATTGGTTGTTCATAGCCCTCTAAATGAGATTGAATGGATTGCAAGATGTGTAAGGAAGCCCCATATGGTTTATCTAATATTTCATTGAATTGATAAAATAACATAGGTGACTCAAATAATGCATTAGTACATAAAATCCAATAAATAGTAATCTTCAGATTAATTAGAAATCCTTTTGATTAAGGTGCTTAACTGTTGGGTTGTGTTTTATTCTTTCCACATAGTTAACAGGGGGTTTGAGGGGTACTCGTAACCCCACTTTATGGGTTCCGGGGCAGCGCCCTGGAAAATTTTGGTTTTGGACCCTATGGTAGGTTGGGCGGACCCACCTGTGGTTTTGTGCATCATTTTCACACATGTTTTTGGATGCGATGGTTTTCGGTCCATGGTATTGGATGCGATGGTTTTTTGGTCCATGGTATTAGACGTGATGGTTTTTTGGTCCATGGTATTAGACGTGATGGTTTTTTGGTCCATGGTATTGGATGCTTCAGCATGTATAAATATGTATTGTAACATTGAAAGG
>APFE030726913.1:111565-172638 GCA_000404065.3 Pinus taeda | reverse complement strand
AAGAACCCTGCTTATCATTCAGATACAAAGCGCATTGATGTTCAATATCACTTTGTGAGGGATATGATAGAAGACAAAAAGGTGTTGCTGGTAAAGGTGGACACTTTGAAGAATACTGTAGATGCATTGACAAAATCTGTTAGCTCTGTGAAGTTCTCTTGGTGTAGAGAAACAATGGGTGTTTCAGGGCAGGAAAAATGACTAAGCTCTCCTGTGGTCCCCTTTGGAAAGAAAACATCAAGTGGGAGATTGTTGGGTTGTGTTATATTCTTTCCACATAGTTAATAGGGGGTTTGAGGGGTACCCGTAACCCCACTTTATGGGGTCTGGGGCAGCGCCCCGGAAAATTTTGGTTTTGGACCCTATGTTAGGTTGGGCAGGACCCACCTTATGGTTTTGTGCATGATTTTCGCACATGTTTTTTGTACTCGATGGTTTTCGGTCCATGGTTTTTGACGCGATGGCTTTTGGTCCATGGTTTTGGACCCGATGGTTTTGGTCCATGGTATTGGATGCTTCGGCATGTATAAATATGTATTGTAACATTGAAAGAACATAATGAAAAATCAAGTTGGTAGTCCTGGTTTTGGGATCCAGTGGGAAATCTCTGTGTATATGTGTTTTATGTGTTATGCTCTCGCATTTTTATTTTTTCCTGTGATTTAGAATTCGTATGCAGGTAATTTCTGTATGGGGTTAAAACCTACAGTAGCATCCCATAGAGCACTAGCAGTAGCATCTGCAGTAGTAGTAGAGGCAAGCATACCAGTGTGTGAAAAATGTAAGAGGAAGATTGTCGATCGCATGGAGGAGGAGAAAGGCTACAAGTTTCGAGCAGATCCATTAGTAGAGAAAGTAGCTATGGCTATAGAGCCAAAGAGGCACCAATGCGACATGTGGATCATGTAAAGGCAAAAGGAAAAGAGAAGAATGGAAGAGACAGAGAAGGAGTTGCATGAGCTGAGGGAGCAACTCGGGAAGGAACAAGAGTTGCGCAAAGAGGAGAGGGAAGTGTAACAATAGCAAATACAACACGAGGCACAAAATGTGCAAACAAATGAAATAATTCCCGTATAGGTAGTGGAGTTATCAAACCAGCTAACATCAGGCAGATAGGGTGAACCGTCGTAGGAGCAAGACTTCGCTCATGTGATAGAACAAGCACTTCAACAGTTGGATGCACACATGGAGTAGCAGGAGTTGGAATAGGACACCGTCCTCATGCCTCATCAACAAGAAGTTGACTCACCCACCTCATTGCATCAAGATGATGAGAAAGTCTCAAGTGACCAAGGAGGCACTGAGATCCTTGGTGATCAACCAGAAGATGCACATCATCTCATTGACGAATCTCAAGATAGAGTTGTGCAGTCTCGCAGAGTGTTAACTTCGAAGGATCGTACATCTCTTATGAAAGTTGAGAAATGAGTGATCATGACTGATGTATGCAAACATCCAACAATCTTCATCAATGTAGCCAGAGTGTATGATGAAGCTACTATCTCAATTTTTCACTTTCTAATAGATGAGAATGAGCGAATGGTGAAGGAAGTATTGACCTGAATTGAAGAAGGAAATACTAGATGAAGTGTTGTCCCTTGACACAGTTAGTCAAGGGTTGCACTCCAAGTTTGGTACTATTCACAAGGTATTCGTCCATCTTTACGGATGGCAACAACGATGTGCTAGAAGAGCACATATCTTGACAAACTTGCATGTTGTTGTTGATGACACGCAAACATGGACGATGAAATACAAGGGAGCACAACTTCACTTCCCTAAGATGATGAGGGCCAATTTGGTCGAGCTGAAAGCCCGTATTCAGAGTTAGATCCAGAACTATGAAGAGCTCTCATAGCTCATCACTAGCATATAGGTTTTCCATGCATGTGTATTCAAAAGTATCGACGTTGTGGTGCACACACATGAGATCCCATCTATTAGGACTCTCACGCAAGTGAAGACAAAGAAACAGATCAAACTAGAGCTTGACTCGTACTTCGACAAGTTTATGCACATTGCCACGAGCCTAGACTTTCCCATCAGTGTAGACATCATACATAAGTATGTGACTGGTCTGGCCGCATTGAAGACAATGATGCACATGCTTTTAGATGAGTTGGACAACGAAGCCTGAGTAGTGTACCCCAATGCTATGGAGGCAAGAGTCAGATTTCAGACAGATGTCACCATAGAGCACATGGACACCATCAAGGACTATTGATCTTGGCATTAGTATGTTACTGTCGATCAACATGAGGAGGTTCAGGAGTTGGATTTCCATGGTCGTCTAAGTCAGAGTGATGTCTAGCATGGCTTGCTCAAGCCATTTTCTATCACATGGATACACGTGCATTGTAATGCAGTGTTTTGTCAAGTGCAATTCAAGTGTCAATAGTTAGATGTAACAATCATAGAGTAGATGAAGAGTCATGAGGGTAGTTGAATTTTCACAAGGGGGGATGTCAAGGGTCACCCCATCCTTTGTTATAAATAGTCCCTCATAACTCATTGTATAGGCTTTTTGTCATCCAAGATTCTGATAAGGCTATCTTGGAGAGAGCTTGGAAAATATTGTAATGAGCCTTGGCTTCTCCACTGTGCAAAGCTAGTACATCTCTTTGGAGGAGCAGGAGGATGTGGTTGTAACATTCCACTATTGGAACTAGTGGTTGGACATGGATGTATTGTATAATTGGGACATACACTTCTTTATATAATAAGAGCTAACACGTTTCATGCATATGTTTTATTGTATTCTATGCTATATGGTTTACTCTAAATGATATATGTATTGGTTTGCTTACACATGCATGTATAGACTATTGTGCATAAGTATGTATGAAAATTTATGAAATGTGTTGTTGGTTTAACCATCACTTTGGATTTCTCGCTAACTTTCCTTCCATGTTGTAATGTATCTTTGCTCGTGTGTTCCCTTCCAATCTGAGTAATATTACAGGTTGCCAAGGGACACACTCACCGCAACCCCCTATGTGTTAGACCCTCTCATGCACCTTCCTTCACTCACTGTAGCTGTCACACCCTTTCTATAAACAAAGTTATCTTACTTGCCTATATGCGGAATCACAGTCAAGGTATTACCATATGACCCACTGCTGGGACTCCTATACCAAACAGTGTGAGGTCTAATTGGGACTTCTTACTGGGGAGATCCCCTAACATGTTTGCGGGTCTAGCACTGTCAACATTTCTAGCACTTGGAGGAGCACCATATGACAAGCTGTGTCCTCTCATCTGATTTTGATCCTTTCCATATATTTCATGGATTCTTGCACTCTTCTCCCTCTATAATGTTTTTCGAATTATGAAGATATCACCATCACGAGGGAGTTTTTCGATCAGTTGTCCACTTACACGTATGATGGTGAAGGTGAAGTGGCCCGACCTGAGTACTTACATTACTTTCTTTCCATGCTTCACGAGGAAGATGGGTGTTCTTATGAACAGGCTAGCTTGATGCTTGCATACACACTTCGCGAATCTCCACACCTATGGTGGTTCAACTTACTGACTGACAGCATGCACTCACTTGAGCACTTTTGTTATCTCATTGAAGATATTTTCTATCATTTTGATCCAGACCATATTAATCAAAAACTATTACAACAACAGAAGACTCCACATGAATCGACCATGGATTTTTGGCAGTGCTTCCGTGACTTGCAGTTTCAAGCTCCGAGGAGCCAGACAAAATTTTCCTATCTTTGGGACCATTTCGAGTATTGCCTTGAGAAATCTGCCCATCCTAAGAAGAAGTTTGAAATCAAGCCTCGCTTAACATTCTTCACTAATTGAGCTATGCAATCTCATGTAGATGCGGTCACTGTCACAATTAACTATCTCCCATCCCCTCATCAAACAGCTCCACCATTGCCGAGTGATGTTGAGGATCATTCCCACACACTTGTTCAACTTTCACAACCTCCCAACATCACTTCACTTAATTTTCATGCAGATTTGGTTGTGAATCCATCGAGTTCTAATATGCATACCATTCCACAACCTCCATCTTCACACTCAACTGTTCCTATGGATGGTACTATCATGTGTTCTTCCACTCCATACTCTTCACTTATTGTGAACAAGGAACAAGACACTAACGGAGTTGGTGTTGCACAACCAACATGCACTATCATTCATGAAGAGTATGAGTGGGAGCTTGAACATCAACACTCAGCGAAGGATGACTTCCTTCTATCCAAGCCCCCTTCATTATTTCCTAACGTCTTTGGTGAACTTGCCATCCATGATTTTGCATGTGTGTCTTCATCTATGGATGCACCTATTGTTGATCACCCGCAGGACATGCTGGATGTTGGTCCATCATTCAACAATGGAGAGGATAAATTATTCATTGAAAATCCACTTGATTTTTCATCTACCTTTTCCAGAAACACAAAGGATGAGTTCTTTTTCTTTTCATCTACCCCTCTATTTGATTCATTTGATGATGAGGATGCCAATGAAATTATTGATTATTTTTATCATGGCGGTCGTGATCCATTTACTTCCATATTCAGTCACGATCATGACTCTATTATAGTTGATCTTTCGCAACCACTGGTCTATGATGATCTATCTGATGATGAATTTGAAACACCCAATACTCTCTGGGCACTTCAACCCGAGTTGATGGTTATGTTACGTCCTCGCTCTCTTGGGGTTAGTCTCACTTCTGATCAGGAAACTGTTCAATCACCCATGGCTCCTCATCACTCATATATATGCATTGAAGATCCATCTCACACACGGATCATGCTTCCTCCACTCGAACTACACGATCCTATCACTTATGCATTGGAGGAATCTTACATTGCAAGCAGACTTGAACGACTCAAGTTATCTTTGTTTCTTTCATTTTCTTGCATGTCACTGTCAAGAGTGTGCTTATGCTTCAAAGTTGCATGCAGTCTTACACAACACCATGATAAGTCCATCGATTGCTCGTCATGCACTTGTACTCACTTCTATCATGTGGGTACTTTGAAACACAAAGTGTGGTTGCCTTCATTTTTATATCTTTCTTTCTTACTACTTCACACAACTAGGTTTCTTGCAGACTAAGCCTTCACCTACATGGGTCAACTAATGCACTGGTGGCTGCATTTGAAATATCACTTCACGTGATCAGGCCCATGCCCTGTTAGCTTATGAGTAGGAGTAGTGTTTTCTTTCAGTTGTTTGTTTTCTTGCTTGTTGCTTGCTTTTCTTTTGGTTTTGCTTCTACTCTTGCATTGCTTTGTTGCTAGCTAGTTGGATCATTTCACATGAAACCACATGTGACACTTGAAACAAGTAAAGTACAATAGGGCATGTACAACTATCACTACTTGGTTATATGTCATCTTGCCTCTGTACGAAGAAATTGATACTTTTAGTCCATGATGTGTCAAAGGAAATGATGTACTATTTAAAGTGAACCTTGGTGAAAACACAACGCTTGCACGCTAACTAGTATCACCTACTCTAGCCAGTTGTTTATGGGTTAACCCTTGTCAGCTCAATCAAGTAGAGTAAGGTGACAGGGAAAACCTTAACATGCACATCAGAGGTATAATAAACTACTTCTTTGTTGGAAAAACATCTTTTACTCTCAATAAGTTGGGATCCCTCTTTTTCCTCTGAAATAAATAAGTGTTATGCATTGTTGAAAAAATGAAAATGAAAAAAATGAAAAGTCAAAAATTAAAAATGAAAAATGAAAAGGCGAAAGAAGAGAGAGGCCTCCTGTGTGGGGAGGTGATGCAAGTAACTCCACCGGAGTACTCACTAGGCTCATTGGCAGTGGAACCATGCTTGTGTTCCTATGTGACTCCACTTGGGTACTATACAGGCCCACTGGCAGTAGAGCAACACCAGAGATGAAACTAAGACTCTGACGACTACACCGCTTGTGCACCAATATACCCCTCAACTCAAATTGAAACAACTATGTTGCCTTGGCTTGGAATGTGTGTTAATCGACCAAGACCTTGGGAGATGTTACATCTTACAATCAAGCTAGTGTGAAACCAAGATGAGCTGAGAACTAAACAATACTTCTGGAGGTGTTTGATTTTCTTTTCATGAACAAGATCCATTTAGAGAGCTGGATTTATACCAGTGCGTTGCGAAGTGTTGTAGCGGCTACAACCACCCTCCAAAATTTTTCCTTAGCTTCATTTTCGAGCCTCCCTACCAACCTTCCACAAAACCTTGTATTTCTTTGTCAAGTACACAAGCTTCATTGTTTTTCTTACACAAAGGCAATGTATCGATCACATCTTGATGTGTTTCCCTCATAGACTATTCATCCTGACTTGGTATAGCTACATGTTGAGCAGCTCCCCCAAGAAATTGCGCATTTCTGGAGGGAAATCAACCTTCCCTCTAGAAAGTGTACAATCCTGTCTAGTAGCTTGGTGGGCTACAAAATTGCACAATTCTGCTAGCCAACACTCACAGCGAAAACTACGTAATTTTCCCAAACAAAGTCTCTCAACCTAGAATTTGTGCAAATCTAGGCAACAGTCTGCTGCTCTTCCCAAAAATTGCACAAATTTCCTCGGCATCCATCCTAACTCCTAGCTAGAAACGTGCATTTCCTTCAAGCAGTTGAGCAGCTTCCGGTACAAATAGTTGGGTTGACCAGTTCCACCTAGGACCAAGGAAACTTGACTTGTGTGCATGGCTTGATTTTTCCTACAATAGCAAAAGGAAATATGCAAAAGGCATCCCATGATTTAAGGAGCTATTTTTAGCAGTTGGAGGTTACATGCAAAGTTGTTTTAGAAACTTTCCTCCAAGTGTCTCTTTTTCCTAGATTTGTGGCATACGCGTCATGAGCTCAAAACATATTTATTACATGCTTAGATCTTATTCTTTCACATCGATCTTGGAGCTCTTACATCACAAAGTGCATCCATTACTCTTCGACACATCCGGCTCAATATTCATGGATAAGTGGCCTCAACCTGTCTTTTTCAGCATTTCTGTCGCTTTTTGTGCATTCGCTTGTGGGAGTGTTTATTTCTTTCTCTCTTTGAACACTTGGTATCATTTACATATATACTAGCTTGTCCTAGAACAATTTCAGTTTTTGTTGCTATCTCACTATTGTCGCCTACATTAAACTATTTTGCATGAACAGTTATTGATTCGACGACTCGCTTAACCCAGATGCATGTTGATCTATAATTGAATCTTTCATTCATGTTTGCATGCATTGTTAATCACTTCTTATTTCACATAGTGTCCTTATGCATTCACTTTCATATTTTCTTTCAGTTGCCCGTCGGCAAGTTTGGCCAACCTTGGCCTGGACACTGTCTTCACCAATACAACATTACATAATTAGGGGAAGGAAGGCTTTGTCTTCCTCTCCAGAAATGCACATTTCTACCCATACACTCTCCTCCAGGACTATTTTTTTCATTTTGAGGAATAATGATTGCTGGCCCAGAAAATTGCACAATGTAGTGGTTGAGCCTACAGTCACTCCCAGCCTGAATTGTGCATTATGCAATCCCAACAGCCAGTCTGGATTGCACATTACATAAATCTAGCAGGAAGTATTGCCTCCTAGATAACCCAAACTACCTTTTGTGCAATTCTAGTAACTAGTCACCCAACCTCCCAACAAAAATTACACAATCTTGCCTATTGGTTCCCCAAGTATGTGTTGTGTCATTCCCTGAATCTGCTTTGGTTTTTTGTGACAGACTTCTTGCCATGCATGTTTGTTGTCTCCAGATCATTTAGGTGTTCATTAACCTCATATAAGTATAGTATCAATGGCTTCCAAGAGAGCAGGATTACAAGACACTGACAGAAAGGTAAGAGGAGTAGCTGTTGAGTGAGTGTCCTCTAGTCTACCGATCTATGAAGATACAAATTTGTTTCTAGACAAGGACATCAAGTTGAAGTGGAAAGAGGTCAATGAAGCATTTGCAGGAACATTTGAGGAAGACCTCGAAGACCATCAGGTGTATCTAAACATTCACAAGTCTGGCTTGTACTAGATTGCATGCAGATACCCCATGTTCCCATGCACGGACATGATACAATGGATCGTCTCTCACATTGATCTTGAGACAATGACGTTGAGTAGTGTCGGTGGGAAAAATCTTGCAAAATTTTGAGAACATGATTATGATGAGATGTATCAGATGTCAGAGCCCATAATTATCACAAAGACTCCCTTCAGCTTATCCAACAAGAATGCTAACTCTAGAGACATTCTGAATAATTGGGTAAGGGAGATGGCTCAATTCAGGTTGACACCCAACCAGATCTACAAGACAAAGATACCACGGAAGGTGTATCAATACATGGTCATATTTTCATGTTGACTGTCTGTCTAAGCAAGCACGGAAACCTTCCCACAGAGTTGGGTGATCGCGCTGGACCAACTAGCTAGAGAAGGAAAACCATGTAATTGGTCTAGCCTGATGGCTCATCAGCAGAAAGAACAAGTAACGAAGGCTCGATAGTCACCCAGAGGTACACATGCAAAGATTTACATGTCTGCCTACATCTTAGATGCAATCTATGCGTGATAGGACTTCCTAGGTTCAGAGTGGGCATGGTAACCAGAGGAGACTGCTGTGAACACATATTTCAAGTTTTTGTCCAAATGCAGCTTCAGAGGAGCAATCACATGGCTGTCTAATCATTTTTTTATCCTATTTTACAAGATGATATTCGAATAGGATCCTCCCTACATGTTAAAGGAAGCAATGGAGGCTTTGTTAGGCATTATTGATTGGTATGCCTCAAAGTCCGACACCTTCATCGAAATGTTCAATGCGGAGAAGCCTCTACATGTTCTACTGAAGTTTTGCTTGGACATACGCGTCATGCAGGAAGTAGCATATCACATCTCGGTAGGATTGACAGCTAGACTACATCGGAAAAAGAGGGCACCTTGGCTCGCTCTTCCTTTGCAGATTGGGTTATATGAGATAGAAAGTATCAAGAAAGCGGATGTCGAAGTAGAGCAGATGAAGAAGTACCCACTCAACCTCTGAAGTTACATTCCATATGACCCACATTGCATTATGAAAGATCACTGCATGAGAGTTCAGTTCAACTGGATCCACGATGCATTTCATTTGATCGAGGAGAACCCATGGATATATTTCTACAGTTTCTCTATACCTAATGAATAGGTTGGTTTTGTTGTGGAGTGGTTAGTGAAGAAACATGAATAAACATCTTGGAGAGCACCAACACTAGTAATAGTAGTAGCAGTAGAGACAAGCATACCAATGTGTGACAAAGGTAAGAGGATGATTGTCAATCACATGGAGGAGGAGAAAATCAGAACGTTTTGAGTAGATCCATTAGTAGAGAAAGAAGTTATGGCTATAGAGGCAATGAGGCACTAACATGACATGAGAATCGTGCAAAGGCAGAGGGACAAGAGAAGAATGGAAGATACAAAGAAGGAGTTACATGAGCTGATGGAGAAACTCTGGAAGGAACAAGAGCTACGCAAATAGGAGATGGAAGCATAGTAGCAATACATACAACAGGGGGCTCAACATGTGCAAATAGATGAAACAATGCACCTACAAGTAGTGGACATATCATATCAGTAGGCATCAGGAAGACAGGGTGGCCCATCATAGGAGCAAAACTTCACTCATGAGATACAATAAGCACTTCAACATTTGGATGCTGACATGGAGCAACAGGAGTTAGAATAGGACACCAAGCTCATGCCTCATCACCAATAGGTCAACTCACCCACCTCACTACATCTAGATGATAAGAAAGTCTCGAGTGACTAATGAGGCATTGAGATCCTTGGTGATCAACTAGAAGGAGAGATGCACAAAATCTCATTCGACTCAGAAGGATTATACATCTCCGGCACAAGTTGAGGAATGAGTGATCATGACTAATGTGCACAAACATCCAGCAACCTTAACTAATGCAACTAAAGTGTATGTCAAAGCCACGACAAACGACCATGAAAGGAGGATACTTTGTGAAAGCGTCCTCATGAGATGAACTAAAGAAGGAAATACTAGATGAAGTATTGTCCCTTGACATAGTTATGTGAGCATTGTCATCCAAGTTTAGTACCATGCACAAGGCAGTTGTCCATCTCGACAGATGGAAGTAGTGATGTGCTAGAAGAGCACTTATATAGATAAAATTGCATGCTGATGATGATGATATACAAACATGGATGATGAAATATAAGGGAGCCCCACTTCACTTGCCTAAGATGATGAGGGCCAATGTGGTTGAGCTACCTATATCTGGAGTTATATCTAGAACTATGAAGATCTCCTATAGCTCATCACTAGCATACAGGCTTATCATGCATGAGTATTCAAGAGTATGGATGTTGTGGTGAGTACACATGCAATCCCATCTATTGGGACTCTCACCCAATCGAAGACAAAGAAACAGGTCCAACTAGAGCTTGACTCATACTTCAACGAGTTGGTGCGCAATGCCACCAGTCCAAACATGCCCATCGGTGCAGAGACCATGCACAAATATCTGGTTGGTTCGGTTGGGTTATTGGGAAAACTAGTGTCCATTCAGAGCTACTAGCCCCACTAAGATGGGTACCTATCTTAGAAACAAACAAACTAAAGTTACTTACATTTTCCTTTGTGATAAGTACATGAGAGAAAAGCACAGAATACCAACCTCAGTCTTCCACTTGGCTCCTTGCTTGTTTCCTCTCGCCTTTGACAGATCTTTGCTACTCCTTCCTCGCTTGTCCTGCTTCAAAGAACACCTATAGAGTCAAAGAAACATAATACCATCAAGGAATAGAGATCTACAATCATAAACAATATAGGATCAGATATATATTGACCGTACAAATGCATATATCAAGTCAATCATACACGAATATGGAAGAAAACTCAAATAGCTTTATTGATAGAATTATTTGAAGAGAGGATTACAACCCATTGGTCTGTCTCGACGCCATCCTGCCAGCATGAAAGTCCTTCTTCACCTCATAAAAATCTAGAACACCCAACACTATGATGTTCGACAAAGAAACCAACAACACTTCCTTACAAGATGCAAAATTCCAGCCCCCTGGATCTCTAGGATAAGGGATCCATATATAGATGTTTGCAGATGGGTAAGTCATCTTTTGGGTTTTTGATTAGTGTCATTTCTCTGATAGTTCTCAATTCCACTTGGATATTTTGTGATCTCTTACTCATCCCTGGGCGAATTCAGAGAGGCAAGTGTCACAGGAGAAGTTTCTAGAAGATTCCATGATCATCCACCTTGCAAACTGTCTCTGCCATTTTCCTACTCTCACCCATCGCATCCCATAGAAGGGATTTTTAGTATGCATCACACCCCTCATGTGCATTAGGTGGGATGCATCGCACTTTGATTATGGAGCAGGTGAGATGGTCACGTTTTGACCCGTTTTGAATAGTTTTTCATGGAGAACTTCTGAGAGATGATGTAATCAGCTGACCTTGTTCCTCTAGGGTATGAAACAACACTTTTAGGGACTTAGAAGCCGTTGGTTTATGGACATATAAGATTGGGGTTGTAGTGCCCAAATATTTCTATAACAGGTGGCATTGACGACACTCATGCACATGCTTTTAGACGAGTTGGACAGAGGAGCCCGAGTAGTGTACTCACATGCTATGGAGGTAAGATTCAAGTTTCAGATAGATGTCACCATGGAGCACACGAAGACCATCAAGGACTACCAATCTTGGCATCAATATGTTACCATCGATCAGCATGAGGATGTTGAAGAGTTGGACTTCCATGGTTGTCTAAGTCAGAGTGATGTCTAGCATGGCTTGCTGAAGCCATTTTCTCTCACATGGGTATGTGTGCATTGTAATGTGATTTCTTGTCAAGTGTAATTTAAGTGTCAATAGTTGGATTTAACAGTCATAGAGTAGAGGAAGATTCATGAGGATAGTTGAACTGTAACAAAGGGGAATGTCAAGGGTCACCCCACCCTTTGCTATAAATCATCCCTCATAACTCATTGTATAGGATTTTGGTCAGCCAAGCTTCTGATAAGACTATCCTGGAGAGAGATTGGATAGTATTGTAATGAGCCTTGGCTTCTCCATTACACAGAGCTAGTACATCTCTTAGGAGGAGCAGGCAGATGTGGCTATAACATTCCAATATTGGGACTAGTGGTTGGACATGGATGTCTTTTATTACTGGGACTTACACTTCTTTATATAATAAGAGCTAGCATGTTACATGCATTTGTTGGATTGTATTCTATGCTATCTGGTTTACTCTAAATGATATATGTATTGGTTTTCTTACGCATGCATGCATAGACTATTCTATAAAAGTATGTAGAATATTTCTAAAATGTGTTGTTCGTTTAGCCATCACTTTTGATTGCTCGGGTGTTCCCTTCCAATATGAGTACTATTACAGGTTGCCAAGGGGTGCACTCATCTCAACCCCCATGTGTTAGAACCTCTCATGCACCTTCCTTGACTCATTGCAACTGTCACACCCTTGCTACCAACAGAGTTATCTTACTTGCCTCTGTGCAGAATTGCAATCAAGGCATTAACATACGACCCACTACTAGGACTCCTATACCAAAAAGTCTGAGGTCTAATTGGGACTTCTTATGGGGGAGATCCCCTGACATGTTGGTGGGTCCAGCACCGTCAACACCACCATGTATTACTATGCTTTTCCATCACTATAATTTTCCAATGGTCATGACCCTTTGATTGGTTCATGGGTCGGCTTGCCCATGTGTCTACCAGACCAACCTACTCACAACTCTACATTGAAGAAAGTGTAACTAGGTTCAGCCATCATAAATGTAATTTTGAACATTCTACTTGTAAAAGAGAAGAAATATTATTTTTGTAAACTCTAAAAAATGAGTTTCTTGCTCATTACATAGGTATAACACATGTTGAAGTGTTATAAGAAAGTCAAAGAGTCAATTTAAATGTTGAGGACCCTTAAGGGCATGTTACAGAATGTATATTTATTTTTTAGACTCCAAGAAAGACCTCCAAGCAAAGTCACAAGCCTCCTCCATATGTCAGCCTCATAAAAAGGACTAATTTGAAACTCCAAGGACAAGTTAACCTAGAGCAATCAAGTCAGCCCAAAAGAGGAGGAAAAATAGCTATATATAAATCCATTCATCCTCACCTAAGGAGAAGCAAGTAACCTCTGAAATATACAAGGAAGAAGGAGTAAAGTGTACAAAAAAGACAAAGAAAAGTTTCTCTATTGAATTGAATAAGGAAGGATTAAAGACCAAGTTCTCAAGACATATTTTAGACCTTATTACAACCACACATGCAAAGAAAGGGAGGCTCATTTTGGTGTCATAACTGACCTCCTTGTATATTCATACAAAGAGGCTTTTACTCAAGTGAAGAAGAGGGTTACTCAAGTGAAGGTAAGAGAGCATACAAAGTTGTAATTCTTGAAGGCATCCTCCATGCATGCAAAGGAAAAGGAAGACATACTACTTTTTCTCCAAATGTGCAATCACAGTGAAGAAAATATAGCTCAGTTGTGGTAGTAACAAGTTCTTCTCCTTGATTAAGGAAGTCCTTCATCTCAAGTTAAGGAAGAGAATACGAAGGTCCCTTCTAGGGCATAAAATCTAGGGTTGCTGCAGTAAAGCTATCAGTTTTCGGAAGAAGGAGGACAAAGATCTAAGGAAGTGATTTCAGAAGGAAGGGATTCATTTGTGATTAGAGTATCTTCTTTCCAAGGGTCTAGGGGTTTCCATTTGTGAATTGAAGGTTCAATAAGATAATTTTTTAGAAGGGTTTTCCTCTGTAGGAGAGAGAGGTTTTGCCCTAGCAAAAAGCCAACATCTTGTGTTCTTGTCTCTTTTATTTTGGTAGTTGTTTGATGAACTAAGAAAGCACACACTAATAATAATAAAAGAAAATTGTGGTAATAAGAAGCGTAAAAAGTACTTCACAAATTGTTATCATTTCTAAAAGAATCTCATTATATCTCATATGCACTAGATTCTTCAACATAGTATCAGAGCTAAGGTGACACATCAAGGAAGGGCACCTCAAAGAGCACATAAAACATTGAAGCATAAAGATCAAGAATATAGGTTGAAGCATTAGATCTATAAGAAAGGGTTGCATATCCATTAAGAAGGATTACTATCCTGGGAGCATTGAAAGAAGAAAATTCTTCCATCTAGAGGCATCTACAAGAAGATTCATCCAAGAAGGAGAATACATCAAATATTATTTACCTTCAAAAGGAAAGCACTACAGAAGGCCTCTACACATTGGGAAGTTCTCATCACCAAGAAACATCTCACAAGAACGAAGCATTTTGAAGATCTCTAATATCCAAGAAGACAAATCATTGAATATTCAAGGAAGAAACAAGACCTCTTCATCACCAACACTCTCAAGTAATTACTTGTATGTCCTCTTTTGAACATATCACAATGCCTTTTTATAAGGAAAGAAGCAAATTGGTTAGGACTACTAATTTCCTTGCATGGAAAAAGAGGATTGACCTACTTCTTAAATAAAATGAACTTTTGGACTACATTAAAGGAAGTGTTGTTGTTCCTCCTAGGGAACAAACTCAAGCCATAGAAAGGCATAATAAGGATGAAACAAGGGCTCAAAGGATTCTAATAGAATCCACCAATGACCATCTCATTCCTTATGTTTCCAAACTTGAAACATCTAAATAGATCTATGATAAGTTGGTGGAGCTATTCTCAATTGGTATAGTTGGAGAAGTATATCATTCCGAAATGAATTTTATAAGATAACTATTTCCAGGGAAGAAGGAATAGCTCCCTAGTTCATGAAAATATCTAAGATGCGAGACCAACTACAAGAGCTAGGATAAGTTATGTCTAACATAGAAATGACTATTGTGGTACTCAATGCACTACCTAAGGAATGGGTCAACTTCACATCAAGTATATATGCCAAGAAGGAAGCTACCCCACTAAATGAACAATGGTCTCTATAAAAAATTAAGGAGACTAGACTCAAAGCCAAATATGATTTGGGATCAAAGGAGCAAGAGCTTTGTACTATGGCTAAGAAAAGAGGAAAATTTGGCAGGTTTTCTCCACAATGAAATGGAAAAAGAGATATGTCTAAAATCCAATTCTTTGGTTGTCAAGGGTATGGAAATTGTAAGGGAGATTGTCCCAAATTTAAGAAGAAAAAAAATAAGAGGAAACGAGAAGAAGCTCACATTACCTAAGAAGTGAAAGAAGAGGATAAGAAGCAGAAGAAGGAGGACCCTCTAGATCTTTACTATGATTTAAATCAAATTCTTCACAAAAGTATTCATTAAAGTTTTGGGTATCATAGGAACATGTAGTAGTAGGATACAATGCATGGTTTATGAGAATAGTATCTACAGGAATATAGGACAATTATGTAGAGATAAATCAGATAAAGGGAATCATATGGTAAGTATGTAGTCATTGAATGACCTCATTAATGCATAAAGGAATGATCATGATCAAGCATAATCATCTTAGAAATCCATTATCATCAACAGGAAGGAACATTTGAAAAATGAGGACTACATGGATCCTCCAATGAAATATTCAATAGAAGGTTCAAATCGTCAAAAATGGAAGATGTCTTGATGGGAATTCCACCTATGGCGATTCAGTAAAGGATGATATGTAGTCAAGTAAAGATGTGGCAAAGCAAAAAGGAGATTGAGGCAATCTCAATCTAGGAAGTTTTCAACGGAAGCTGAGATGATCAAAGAAAGAATTAAGATGAGTTATGTATGCATCTATGTTTTTAGTTAAAGTCATGTCATCATGGGGAATTTCTCTGGTAGTATGGTCAAGAACAGGGTAGATCTATTTCATTGAAGAATGAGAATGAAGCCATCATCCATACATTGATAAAGGTCGACATGAGGAATGTCCTCATACGAATTGTAAGGTGATTGATAAGAGAACCTATAAAGAAGCATATGGGAAAAGTGATCAAAGATAAAAGGACACCATGAACAATAGGACTCAACATCCAACAAATTTTTGAAAGCATCTCCCAGAAGGAGGCACAATAATTCTAACAAAGGAAGAAACTATCAAAGGACCCTTGACACTTGGAAATGCCTTGGAGATATGAACATGATGCTGATGATTCAAGCCAACTAGATGTCTTGATGGAAAGCCATCTCATAAAGTACTATTTAATTTAATTTTATGCTTTTATTTCTTGAATAATATCTGGATGAGTTCATGCAGGGCTATTAGAAAAACAACTGTAACTGCAAGTACAACTAGCATTCATGTTGTGGATGGAAATTCCTGAGAGAAACATGATGAGGAAGAAGTAGCCATATGATGAAGGTTCTAGATATGTATCAAGAAGGCCACCTTCCATGGAGAAAGGAATTACATGACGAAATAATAAGGAAAGTGATTGATGGTGATGCCCTAAAAATAAGAAGCTCTACTGAATTTCATGACATCAAGGAAAGAAAGTGATCAAGTCGCTAAAGGTCCCACAAGAAGAAATTTTTTGATATATAGGAGAGTCCCTAATTATGAGGGATCTTGGGTACATTCCTTCATAGGAATGGGCATATATTCCCTAGCTCAAAGGGACATATAGACACAACATTGTTGTCTTCACTTTGGAAGAAAGAATAGAGGATTGTTTAATCATCTGACATTTGACACTCTATGAGGATGTGTAGGGCATCAAAGAAAAGAGTAGGCAAGAGGACCAATATTCTTTGACGGCTAGGAAACCAAGACAATAATAGTCCTAGAAGGTCATACTTAGTGAACAACCAGGTGAGTATGTACCTTGAAAGACAATGACGAAGGTGTCTATAATAATTGGTCTTGCCAACATTGTGCTCTGATCCATTAAGAGATAGAGTTGTCAGTCAAGGCCTTGCTATGGAAACAATGTTGGTTACAATGATGTTATAAAATATGGATTGATAATATGATTTCTCTTATGTGAATTCTTCACATTGAAAAAGGCCAAACACCTTGTAATGATTTATGAACACCTCCATAGTTAAGAGGGAGTGTTAAATAAAGGTGTAACTACGTTTGGTCTTCATAAATGTAATTTTGATCATTGTACTTGTAAAAGAAAAGAAATACTATTTTTGTAAATTGTAAAAAATTAGTTTCTTGCTCATTACATAGTTCTAGAACATGTTGAAGTGCTATAGGAAAGTCAAAGAGTCAAAGTAAATGTTGAATACGCTTAAGGGCATGTTACACCATGTATATTTATGTTTTAGAGTCCAGGAAAGACCTACAAGAAAAGTCCCAAGCCTCCTCCATATGTCGGCCTCATAAAAAGGACTAATTCAAAACTCTAAGGAAAGTTGGCCCAAAAGAGGAGGATAAATGCCTATATATAGAGCCATTTGTCCTCACCTATGTAGCAGTGAATCATCTCTAAAATCGGCGAGGAAGATGGATGAGTAAAGAGTACAAAAAAGATAAAGAAAAGCGTCTCTACTCCAGGGAAGAAGGAAGGATTAAAGACCGAGTTCTCAAGACATATTTCAGACGTTATTATGGTCACACATGCGAAGAAAGGGAGGCTCATTCTACGATCATAACTGACCTCTTAGTATATTCATACGAAGAGGTTTGAGTTTGCTCAAAAAGATTACCAATTAGGCCTCTTATTCAAGTGAAGAAGATGGATAATCAATCGAAGGTAAGAGAGTATACAAATCTGCAATCATTGAAGGCATCCCCCATACATGTGAAGGAAAAGGAAGACATACTACTGCTGATCCAAATATGTAATCACAGTGAAGAAAAGAGAGCTCAGTTTAGGTTGGTAACAAGATCTTCTCCTTGATTAAGGAAGGCTTCATCTCAGGAAAAGGAAGATAAGACGAAGGGCCCTTCTAGGGAATACTATCTAGGGTTGTTGCAATGAAGCTATTAGTTGTAGGAAGAAGGAGAACAAAGAGCTAAGGAAGTGATTTCAAAATGAAGTCCTTGACTTGTGCTTGGAGGATCATCTTGTCAAGGGTTTAGGGTTTGGAATTTATGAATTGAAGCTTCAATAAGATAAATTTGCAAAAGATTTTTACTCTCTAGGAGAGAGAGGTTTTTCCCTGGCAAAGCGCCAACATCTTGTGTTCTTGTCTCTTATATTTTGGTATCTATTTGATTAATTAAGAAAACACACACTAACAATAATGAGAGAAGATTTTGGTAATTAGAAAAGTAAAAAGTACTTCACAAATTGTTATCATTGCTAGAAGAATCTCATTATATCTCAGATTCCCTAGATTCTTCAACACTCTACATGCACCCCTTCATAATTTCATGTCATTGATTGACCTTCAATTGGTTAGGCAGGTGATATTTCCTATCACATGTGTCTTCTCATCACACTGCCTAGTCACTAGCCATCTTTAACTGAACTCACAATTTGCACACCTTTAACCGATGATGAGTTTCCTTTAACCAAACTCTTCCATCACACACACCTTTAACCGATGATTTGTTTCCTCTAATATAAAATGAGTGCCCATCACTACTACACGCCTATCACTATGTTTTCATGCCCATCACATAACTCAAGCACGCTTGTACCTACATCGTCATTTTTCTGACTCTCGCCTATGTGGGTGGTCGCCGTGGGAACTCGCCATTTAGAGGTCCTTCCAAATGGATCTCTTCTGTCCATGAATGAAGAATCATGATGGAAGAGGAGTCCTTAGAACATGCCTTCGAGACCCAAGCATCCATCGGTAGAGGTAGATGCACATGTCAAAGTGGAAAAGGTAGTCATAAAGTAGAAATAAAAATTATACTATAACAATTAGGACATTAAAATCATCCTAGCCACCCGTATAATTAGAGGGGGAGAGACAGAAGAGGGAAAAAAAGTAATAGGTACAATTTTATTATTGCAAAACATATGGACAATATGAAAGTGAATATAGAAAGAAGAAATCATATCTCAACAAGGGAAGAGCCAATGTATCCAACTCTAAATAAGAGGGATTTGAGTCAATGTTCATCTCATTTCAAATAACTAAAGAATATCAAAACAAGGATTTTTGTTTTCTAGACAACGGCTCTCAAAATCACATGACACATAACAAAACTTTTTTTCAAGCATTGATAGCACTTTCCAATAGCAAATGTTTTTGTGTCTATCATTAGTAATAAAAATGAGAAGAAAGACATGGTAGTTTTACCAAATCTTCGGCATAACTTTCTAAATAATTGGCACTTCAATCAACATCATTATGATGCCATATCCAAGGATTACATGTGCATAATCTTAGATAATTCACCTAGTGGAAAACTTGTTGCAATGGTCTAAATGTCAAAAAAGAGAATGTTCCCATTGGATGTGAGAAGTGTGAATTTTGTGTATATGACTATCCCATTGAATATAAAAAAATTATTGGTTTATTTCCTAAAAAACATATCAAATACATTCACAATGTTCAAAGAATTTAACTCTAAAGAAAAAAAAATAAAGTGGAAAATATGTCAAAGTGCTTATACCCAATGGAGGAGATTATGAGTCAAAGGAATTCACGAATTTCTACAAATAACATGGAATTAAAAGGAATTTCACCAAAAAATATACTACCTAGAAAAATGGAGTGGCTTAAATGGAAGAATTATACTGTTATGAACATGACAAGGCATTTTCTCAAACCTCAAGATTTTCGCTATGACTTTTAGGCTGGAGATGCCATTTTTTGAGTCTACATAATAAATAAATTTGCAACAACGAGTGTGAAATGAGAAGTTCCTCAAGAGGCCTGGAGTGGCCCAAAGTCAAGTGTCTCTCATTTTAGAGTTTTTTGGTTTTATCTTCTATGGACATGTCCTAGAGAAGCTAAGGACAAAACTTGATATTAGTAGTGAAAAATGTATTTTATTGGATACACAGAACAAACAAAATCCTACAAACTGTATAATATAGTCACTAAGAAATTTGTGGTTAGAAAGTATGTAAAATTATTTGAGATAGAATTTTGGAGTGATTAAGAGAATGAAACAAGGGATATCATACATCCATCTCTCCCAATAGATGAACACATGGAAAAGTAATATTGTATTTACGTTCATATTGTGGAAAAATGTTAGAGAAGAGCAAGTTAGAGTGAAGAGACCAATAGAGCTTAAGAAATCGATTGATTTTGAGTAGATGCACATCTACTCTTCTATAAGGAAGAATAATTGAGGTAAGGCCTATGATATCCACAATGATCTAACAAATTAAAATATATAGTTTATTTAGTTACATCTACGATGTCTAAAAATAAGGAAGTTCTTAATGAGAGTAGGTGCAATGCTGAAGGAGACATCTTACCCTAATTGTTCGTTGCAACTAGTTTGCTTCTAAGTAAAGCACGAAGGATAGTTTTACATGACCTCTTATGTTGAACTACATGGATAATAGTATCAAAGGTAGATAAAGGAGAGGCTAGAGTGGAGGCACCATGGTTGTATTTAAACAATCTAAAAGAACATGTAGTGACCACCAAAGGTGAATTTGAAGTTGAAGCCTCTATTCTTTCTTTGGAATTGCGAATTGCAATTTTGAATGATTTGATTACAATAATGAAAACCATACATTTCTACATATGTATGATCTTTATGGATTTGATTGTTGCTCAAAATTATTTTCACATAGTGGCATCCTAATTGCTCAATATAATTTATCATTGGAAGATTGAGTGCTCAAGCCAATTTGTAACTAATTTATGGGCATGTGTAAGAAGCTTATGTGTGTATTCATTGAACATTTTGTTGGGGGAGTAGGTTGATAAGATCTAGGTTGCATTCAGTGAGTTGAAGTTTATGCAGGTGCATATATGGGGCACAAAGTTCAAGGAAGACTCGACCGAGGCTTACCAATGTAGTGGGAGGTCACATGATGATGTTGGTAGAGATTTCAAATGTTTTGATAGATATTTTCATTAGGATGTGAGAGGAAATATTTCCTAATGTAAATTTAATTAATGTAGATTCAGTTTCCCATATTTGTGAGAAGGGGAAGTGAACCATCACTTGTGACTCTTAGTTACCGATGTTAGATTTCTTTATAATGAAATAATTGTTGAGAAGAGAGTAGGAATATGTGTGAAAAATAGTTAGAAGTGTAGAATTAGATAGGAGAAGCTCTAATGCTAGGAGGAGAGGTAGAGGATGAGGTGCTTGGGCTGCGCATGCCGACATTGTAAAATGTGTCCAGCTTAATGTATGCAGATTTTTATTAATGAGAAATTGTGTTTATGTGCCTCTGTGTGTGTATCTGTAACAACCCCAGTGAAAAGTTCATGTAATAAAAGAATAAAGGAAAAAGAAGACCATGGTTAGGGGATACATATTCCAAGCTGAAAGTTGAGCAAAGATATCCTATTGGGCATCACTAGATGTGTTTTGGATAAGGAAATTGGAACATGCTAATATAAAGGTGTTAAAAGGAAAAAAATGGCTTTTTTGGCACATTTATTTATGAAAATAGAGAAAATTTGGAGAAAGGTAACGTGAAAGGTCATAGGTTGCATGTGAGGAGGAACCTGAAAGAAAATAATGGAAAATGAAGGAAATAGAGGCCTCATTAATAAAAAGGCTACTAAGGATCAGTTCATAATCTTTTGCCAGTTCACATTTTGGAGCTCTCTCATTATTATCTCTCTCTCTCTCTCACTCTCACTTGGTCACTTAGAGTTTTCTTAGAGAACTCTAGCTTTGGATCAAGGAAGGAAAAACAAGCAAAGTGAAAGGAAGGAAAGCAACGATCATGGAAGGAAGAGGACAATCATGTAGCTTTAGCGGTAATACTTGCAGGTACATATTGCATGTGTGATTTCCTAACTAATTTTGACATGCATGGATTTTCACGTTCGTGTATGGTTCTCTTACTATCAGGGGCATGGCTTTTTCTGGTTATGAGAGTGGTTTTGTGCTTAACCTTGCATTTTTCTAGATGGCATGGTATGTTGGGATGTTTATATCGGTTTTGAGCTTTGGTTTCTTAGATGGATTTTAGAATTTGGGGTAGAGATGGCCTCAAGGTTCATTCCCAAATGCCTTGGAATCTATTGATTGGTTCTGGTGGGATACACGGTAAAGCCTGAGGGATAAGTCTCGGTTTAGGGCCTAGTGATATGGGTTTGGATTGTGGTAAAACCTGATAGAGTGGTCTCAGTCTAGGGTGTAGTGGTATGAGATTGAATTGCGCTAAAGCCTGAGAGACAACGAGAAGGAAAATTCCTCAAGGATAGTGATGGATTCTGGATGGCATTCCAAGTTCAGTTCAGTTGTGATCAGAGCACCGTTTTTGGTGTGATCACGGTTTGGTGAGGGTGGAGGTGGTTTAATCTTTGGGTTCCCTTGCTTGTTTATATATCAATTTATTCTTGAGATCTCACATTCATGCTTGGAATAAGGCACAAGTGTGACTGGATGAAAGAAATAATTGGTTTAGCCATGTCTACAGTCAGGTGCAATGTGGAAGTCTCAAACCTAGTCAAATTTGCCTATGATTAATGAAAGCTAGGTTATCTTTCTTTTGCACTTATTTATATGTGGATTTAATGGTTGTTATATCTCTATTATTTACATGGTTTTATGTTGTTTATAAGCTTGGTTAAATGACTGGTTCATGTCATGGTTATCTCATGTATTTACTTGTAATTATTAAGTTGATGGATGCAAGACATAATTGATGTTATAATAGTTTAATGGAGAAGGTGGCGATCCTTCTTGTCGTGTTTTATAAGTGTTTTTAGTTAGTCATGCTCTGCCTTGTATAATAGACCTGTAGGTTGCATTGATGCGAAGTGTTTGGCAAAATGTCAGTCCCAGTTGGGGATGGTTGGGCCTAGTGCCGAGGTTGATTTTTGGTTTAGTAGTCTTTTCATCATGTCTTTGATGGATCTCAAAAGTTATAATATGTTCTGGGTAGTGGATGGAATTTTGGGCTAGAAAAGTGTCTTGAATTCTACAAACGTTGGCATAAGTCTGCAGGAAAAGTCCATGTACATTGGCGTGTGGGCCCGTGAGAGTGTCTAGAGGTCCCTATATGATGGTATGCCTATAGCATGAGAGCATCCAAAGGTCAAGAGGCATAAAAGGTCAATGGGACCCAAGGGAAAGATCTCTTAGTGGCTAAGTTGTCTCCTGGGGTTGTTCTTGGCTTATGTGTAAGGTTGGTTGATGTGTTCTATTGATTCCATTTCCTTAAGGTCACCAAGGAGGTTGAATCCATTATACTAGTCTCTCTTGTTGCATGTTTACCCTAGTTGGTCGATTACTTGAATAGATGTGGAAGGAGGGTGGTTATACATTGGTATTAGAGTGTGGTTGCACTCTCCTTGGTTGAATGTGTGTGTCTTGCAGTCATGTCAGTTGTACATGTATTACTCATCCTTGTCGTCTATGTGCTTGTTGCATATGCATGGTGTTGATCATCATTATAGTGATGTCACCATGGGGATAAGGATGTTGTTGTGTGAAGCATGTTTTCATGAGTGTGTAGTTGGTTGCATGTTGTTCTATGTCTCTTACATGTGTCATTTTGTATGCTTGGTTACATTCTCATATGTTTGGTTACATTCGTGCATGCTTGGATACATGCATAATCCTTGTAGGTTTTGTTACAAGTATCATCGTTCATACTTGATTATATGTATTTATGTGTGTGTGTAGTGGATTACGAATTGCTTATGCATGTTAATGTTTTCATGTGGTCAAGTATACATTGGTGTTATCGTTCTTTTTGTCATGCATGTAGTCATGGTATGTGTGTAGTTGATATGGTCATGTATTGATGACTGGACTCTAGCTAGAATGATGGTCACATGGTTATGTGTGTATGTATCATATGTCTCTATGTTGTTATGATTGTTTTATACACGTATCACACTAATTTTATGATCTTGCAAATGAGATATCCTCCCTAAACTATGTTAAGGTAGTTGGTTTGTTGTGATTTGGTTTAGTTGACATAGTATGCCCTGCAGGAAAGAGATGACGACAAAGACTCTCCCTATGAATGAAGAAGCGCAGTGTTGGAATCTCTTTTGATTTGGCAGATACATTGAGAAGTTTGAAGGAAGAAATAAGGAGCCATAAGGTAGACAATGAAAAAATCATGCAGGAACAATAGAAACAAGTAGAGGCTAATGTTATACTTCTTCAGAGTCTATTGTAGTGACAAGGGTCACCTCGGATCAACCATGAGCAGGAGGAAAAAACTAATGGGGCATATGGCAATAGGTCTTATGGTGGTCACAAGTCAGACATAGACGACACAATTAGAGATGGCAGGTTGTTGCACACTCCAAATAGGAGAGGTGATATACACATGTATTATTCTAGTTTTAGTTTTGATAAGCATCATGATCATCATCGTTATCATCCTTATAAGAGGAGTGATAGGGGATACTTTATGGATGAGTTTAAGAAGAAAAAGTTACCTACCTTTGATATAGCGATGAAGAAATCAAAAGATGCAAAGGTATGGTTGCTTGGTATGAGGAAATTCTTCAGATTGCATGATTATTCAGAAAACATGAAAACAAAGATAGCCACTTTTAGTCTCAAAGGTAAAGAAGATATTTGATGGGAAGATGTGAAGAATGTTAAATGTATACATGAGGATGATTTGACTTGGCATGAGTTTTAGAGGGTTTTTAAGAAGAATTATTTGTCAGAAAGATACTGTGATGACATAACTAAGGAGTTTTATGATTTATGGATGGATTCCATGACAGATGATGAGTATACTAGTAGGTTCTTGGAGTTGTTGAGATACGTACCTTACCTCAAGGAGGAGAAGGCCAAGGTTCAGAGATTCATCAGTGGACTACCAGTAGCATACAGAGACCAGATTGAGTTCAATGAGCCTAGATTGTTGGAGGAGGCCATCCGAAAGTTGAAACATTTTTATGAGCAGTCAAAGCGTAAAGTTGAGACTAAGCATGAAGAAATGATAAATCTAAAGGAAAATGGCCACCAAAGTGTGGAATACCTCAAGAGGAAAGTGAGAAAGAAAATGCAGTTCCTTACAAGTAGTTCAATAGAACTGAGAAAGGACATGGAGAACAACAGGCTAGAGGCAGTGGTAGGGAACCATTACAGTGTTGGATATGTGGTAAGGATCATTGTAAGAGGGATTGCCCATAGTATCAAAGTGGTGGTAGAACCCAGATCTATAGTGCTCAAGGGGTGCATATAGTTGGTGATGAGGGAGATTGCATTCCTCGTATCTATGAGGCTATGGACAATAGGCATGTAGATCATCAAGAAATTATCATTGAGATGGATGGTAAGCTTTGTGATCAAGTTCTTTCTATTTTGATTGATACTAAATTTAACTATACTTATGTTAATCCTAACCTGGTCGATAAGTGTGGTTTGAGAAAAGAAGTGCATGGAAAATTTTGGTTGGTGCAGTTGGCTACACGTACAAAGAAGAGAGTTCATCATTAGGTGAGAGCTTATGCATTTGAGTTAAATGGTATGCCTATAGTAGCACATTTCAATGTACTACAATTGGGTTCATATAGTATGCTTTTTGATATGGATTGGTTGTACCCCAAAGGACCAAAATGGATTTCTTTGACAAGGATATTCAGTGTATGGATGATAGTGGCGAAAAGAGAACTTTGTAGGGGAAGAGAAAGCCTACATGAGTGGGGATGGTTACCTCTGTCCATGCTAAGCATAGCTGCAGAAAGGGTTGTGTGATGTTTACAATGCAAATTTCTAACTACAAAGGAAAGGAAGTTGGGCACTCAAATGTTTTGAGCAGATATCCAATTCTACAATAGTTTCAGGATGTATTTCCTGAGCACATTACAGTGTTAGCATCTCACAAGGAGGTAGACTTTTGTATTGATTTCGTGCCAAGGGTAGCTCCAACATCAAAGGCACCTTACTATATGAGTACACCTGAGTTGGTAGGGTTTAAGTTTCCTTTAAAGGAGATGCTTGACAAGGCATATATTAGGCCAATTGTATCACCTTGGAGTGCACCAGTGTTCATAAAGAATAAAGATGGTACTCTCAAATTCTGCATCGACTACAACCAATTGAGCAAGGTAACGATCAATAATAGGTACTTATTGCTGAGGAGCGATGATTTGATTGATTAGTTGAAGGGAGCAGCAATGTTCTCTAAGATCGACTTGAGATCGAGATACCATTGAGTACAAATCAAGGAAGAGGATATCATCAAGACTGCGTGTAGGACTAGGTATGGGCACTATGAGTTTTTTGTGGTTTCATTTGGTTTGACTAATGCTCCAACTGCATTTATGTGTTTGATGAATATCGTGTTGCATCCTTATCTGGACAAGTTTGTTATTGTACTCATTGATGACATACTCATATATTCTAAAAATGATGAATAACATGACGATCATTTAGAGGTAGGGTTGATATTGCTAAGATAGCATTAGTGGCATTCTAATCTTAGAAAGTATAACTTCTTTCATACTAAGGTACAATACTTTGCTCATGTTGTCTCCAAGGAACGCATTGTAGTAAATCTAGAAAAGATAAGGGCAATCACGTAGTGGGTAGCCCCTAAGAATGTGGATTAGGTGAGATCATTTATGGTATTAGCATGCTACTACAGGAGGTTTATAAAGAACTTCTCAAGCATTGCATATCCTATCACATCATTCCAAATGAAAGGTAACAAGTTTGAATGGACAAAAGAATGTGCAGCTAGTTTTGAAAAAATCAACTAGTGGTTGACACATGCACTAGTGCTAAAGATTGCAGATCCAGGTAAGGAGTTCGTAGTGTGTACAAATGCTTGCAAGAGAAGACTTGTTGGAGTTCTCATGCAAGAAGGATAGGTAGTGTGCTATGATTAACAAAAACTAAATAATTATGAGAAAAACTATCCGTCACATGATCTAGTGCTAGCAGCGATCATACATGCATTGAAGATGTGGAGGCACTATCTTCTTCGCAGGAGGTTTGTATTGATGAGCAATCATAATGGGTTGAGATATTTTTTGATCAACCAAATCTAAATGCTAGGCAAGCTATATGGTTCTCCACCCTTAGTGAGTTAAATTTCTAGATTAGATACATGAAAGGGAAGGAGAACCAAGTTGTATATGCTCTTAGCAAGAAGGTATAGGTAAATCATATAGTAGCTATGAGCTCTTATGTGATAGAGTTACAGGATAGGATCTTGTAGGTAAGACAATGGGATGACAAGTACATGGAGATCATGCATAGGTTACAACAAAGTATGGGTACAAGTGCAGTTGCAGGTATAGGCACAGGTGTAGGTAAAGATATAGGTAAAGGTACAGGGACAAGTGATTAGGATGTAGACTATCGTCTCACAACAGATGGTTTGGTGAGATTCATGGACAAGATCTATGTACGAAATTGTAGTGAGCTCAAGAAGCTGATGTTGAGGGACTTTCACGTCAATCCATACTCGGGTCACCCAAGATATCCAAACACATGAAGTGGATATATGGTTAGATTGTCTGCAGTTAAAGGTAGAATGTAAGCATCTAGGTGGTTTACTATAGCCTATTGCAATTCCAGAATGGAAATGGGAGGACATTTCCATGGATTTCATTATAGGTCTTCTGAGGATAATGAGATAACATGATAATATTATGTTCGTGGTTGACAAGTTGAGCAAGGTAGTTCACTTCATTCTAATGAAGACTACATATTTGGTCGGTGAGGTAGCATAGGTTTTCATGAGAGAGATAGTGAGATAACATGGTGTTCCAAAGAAGATTGTGTGAAACACGAATGAAATTTTCACTTCCAAGTTCTAGAAGGAGCTATTTGCAGGATTGGGTACATATTTGACCTTCACCACAATTTATCATCCGCATATAGATGGACAAGCATAGAGGGTGAACAAGATCTTGGAGGATATTCTGAGGATGTATGTGATGCACCAACAGAGGAGATCGGAGGAGTATCTTCCATTGGTTGAGCTCACATACAACAATGGTGATCAGGAGTCATTAAGGATGAGTCCTTTCAAGGAATTATATTGATGAAGTTGTAATACTCCCATCAATTGGAGTAATCTAGTGAACATGATACTTATTGGGCTGGATATGTTGGCAGACAGGGAACAAGAAATGCATGCTATAACGAAGAATATAAAGGAAACACATGATAGACAAAAGATTTATGTGGATCAATAGAGGGTGTTTAAGGAGTTTCAGGTTAGGAAGCATGTGTATTTGCACATCAAGCCCAAGAATATCTCTTTGAGGATTGGATCATGTGCTAAGTTGACACCACTGCATTGTGGGCCTTTTGAGATCCATAAGAGGATTGGGCTAATTGCCTATTGACTGACTTTCACTGCCTCCAACAATGAAAGTCCATGACGTTTACCATATTTCATTACTTAAGAGGTATATAAACATTGTTGATCATGTTATTGATTGGCCTGTATTGCAGGTGGAGAAAGGAGTGTTCCAGGCGGACCCTTAATGCATATTGCAACAAAAGCATCTCATTCTCAAGAACAAAGCCATAGAGCAAGATAAAGTGTATTGGAATCACTTTGGGCCTTAAGAATCTACATGGTAGATGGAAAATCTGATGTGGACCCTGTATCCTTCATCATTTGCCAATTGAGACAAAGAAGTTTTGGCATTGTGTTTTGGTATGGTTTTTTGGTATATGCCTTGGTAAATGCTCTAGTATATGTTTGGTGATTTTTGTATATGTACATATGTATATGGATCTAAATACCGCCATGAGTTGTGTCATGAAGCTCCAATAAGAAGTATGGTTGTGATCTTGTCATGTTGTCATGATGTTTTTCTTTTGACCAATATCTTCATTGTAAATACTGCAACGAGCTAAGTTATAAAGCTCCATGGGCAAAATGTTTGATTTACAATGGTTTTTGTTGAAGTATTGGTGTGGTTTAACACCGAGGATGGTGTTCCCCAAGGGGGTTGTTGTGTAAGATCTCTGGTGAAAAGTTCATGTAATAAAAGTTAATAAAGGAAAAATAAGACCACAATCAAGGGACACCTATTCTGAGCTGAATGTTGGGAAAAAATATGCTAGTGGGCATCATTGGATATTTTTTGGATAAGGAAATTCGAAAAGGCTAAGGCAAAGGCATTAAAAGGCCAAAAACCATTTTTGACACATTTATTTATGAAAATGAAGGAAAATAGGAGAAAAGTAAGGTGAAAGGTCACATGTTGCATGTGAGGAGGAAATTGCAGGAAAGTAATGGATAAAGAAGAAAATAGTGGCCTCATTAATGAAAAGGATTTTGAGGATCAGTAGATAACCTTTTGTCAATTCAAGTTTTGGGGCTCTCTCATTATTCTCTCTCTCTCTCTCACTCTTGGTCACTTAGAGTTTTCTTGGAGCACTCTAGCTTTGGATCAATGAAGGTGTTATCACTATAAAAGTTTTAACAATTTTGGACAGCCCACATGGTTCCAAAGTTTTTATGTTAAACATGGTCAAGTCATTTTTAATGTTTTTAAAAGTCTAAAACATAGAGTGGAGTCTTGTTCCCATTATCAAATAAGGTCAACAATCTTGTTTTAGCTATCATTGATCCCACATTGATTCAAAGGTGTCATGTGTTAAGGCTATTTCAAAATTGACATGCGTTACGAAATCACATAGGAGTTTTCATAGCGCAAAACTCAGAAAATACACTATGTGCACTACGAAATCAGGGATTCATATTTAGGAGGAGTTGTTGTAGTGAAAAACCCAAAATTTGCAGTGGATGTGCTACGAAATTATTGAGGCAACCTTTTTCAGTAGAAAACTATTTTAAGTAGTCAACTTCCAGGAGGTCTCTTGAGCACCTGAAAGTATATTTTGGAAATTGAAAGCAGTTTTTATTCCTAACATACTGAACTAGAGAAATTCTTTCAGTTTATTCAAATTAATTATGAGCTAGGAGAAGTTGATGACTCAAATTGCGGTATGAAACTGTTGTAGGAGCAGTTTTTCAGAAATCACAATTTCCAGTTTACACCTGATATTCAAAGACAGTTTCTAGGCTGTAGGAAAGGTATTTCAAAAAACCAATAGAGGTTTTTGTTCATCACAGAGTGGTCTACAAATGCCTCCTTCAGTTTTGCAAAACACATTTTTGATGAGGATAAAAGAATCTTTGTCCCAACACCTATTGTTCATCTAGAAGAGAGCATGGGACAGTTTCCTAGTTTTTAGGGCAGATGAAGGAGAAGCTATTGGAGGCTAGCTGGGGGGTTATGGACATCACCAAATTCGAATTTAAGAAGAAGTTGTCAAAAACTGAATTTATTCAACAGTCAAGGTTGTTTCTAGCATAATAAGGAGTTACACTCCTAGTTTTATTAGGATTTTAGGACTATCAGTTAACAACTAGTTGTACTTAATAGATTGTTTTAGGTATGAGTAGGTGTTAGGTCAAGAAAATTAGAATTCTCTTGATGAAGGATCATGGAATCCTTATTGTAAAATCTATATATGAAGCAAGAGATCAAATTAGAAAGGGTTGGAGTTTTCATTAGTAAATGAAAGATTGTGTTATTGTAAAAATTGTGTTTTTTCATACTTAATACAGTGATCAGTTTGACTACTTAAGATTCACAAGGAGTCTATATGTTTGATGTTCTTATCGCTTCATAGAATTATTTATTTGCAGTGGTATGAGCTTGTGATACTTAGAATTCATTGGAAAATTCTCTAACTTCCTTCACATGTTTGTAAATTGTGTTGTTTCATTGTGTTGCAGTTTTCTTCATAAACCTAAAATCTAAGTGCCTTGATTTCCACATCTTGATGGTCATGTTGTTTTGCTGAAGACCATTTTGACTCCATAGCCCAATAGATGTTTGCGAATCATACTTTCAACTAGTCAATAAGTTATACTTCCATTCATTTTGTTCCTAGAGTTAGCCATCTAATTATTAATCAAAAACCCTAAACCTAGTGAGAGAGCCCTCTCACGTTGAGGACGCTAAGCCTCATCCAAAAGATTGGTTTGAAATAGTTACACTGAGATTGACTTGATGAACAGCCTATCAGGGTCCTATTTTGGTGATAACATTTTGGTGCGTCTATCCAGAGTCTGAAGATTATTCATTCCCAAAATCAAGAAGTTGAACTTATGAAGGTAGCAGGAGCTCAGAATGTTTTCGAGGCTGCAATCTACCTTGGTGACTCCACACATAAATTAGAAAATTGGAAGGTGACTCCACTGCTAGAATATTAGTAGCTTGATGAAGTTTCACGATGAGTGCCATTGCAAGAATGAATGCCAGGTATGCCCCTATGAATCGATCTCACATCCCTAGTTTTCCAAATCCTGTGCCAAAGGTTGATTGGTTAGATGATCTTCCAATATTCAAAGATGAAAAGAAAGGCAATGCTACTCTTCATTTGGTTAGGTTCCATATGCATGTACGCAGTCTTAAGGTTCATTTCCCTGAAGATTGTCTCATGAAGATGTTTACGACCACTTTAGAAGGAAAAACATGGTCTTGGTATAAAATCTTGGAAAATGGTTCATTATATTCTCTTGCTGATTTCCATGATGACACACCACTGCACCGAACTCCGACAATCACTCATGAATATACCCGCCAACATCCAAAGAATCCCGCCAACACCCTTTTGTACCTCCTAACATCCCTTGGACCTCCAAACATCCAAAAACCTTTTTAATTTTTCTATGACATGTATAAAGAGTGTCATCCTTCCTTATTGCTGGTCAATGATTGTTGTAAACATTCTATGAGTTTTATTCAATATTTGGAGGATTGTTATGATGATGATGAATTCATGGATGAATAAATTTTAGAGGCTCTTCATAACAATACATTTCAACACCAAGAAGAAAGGATAACATCCCATGAAATGCAGCATAAAAATCAGCAAGGGTTTACTTATGAAAATCATATTACATCCTCCAAGATTGATGTAGAGATGTAGCATACTTGTCAGTCTTTGGATCATAATGAATATCAAACTAATTGCAAACACCAAGAAGAAATATTTGAAGAAATTTTTTATAACCCTTGGGAAAAGGAAAAGGTTGAATTTTTATGTCATACTTTGCAGCAGCTTACATCAATGAATGATCTTAATAATGAAGAAAATTACATTGTTTGTGGGAATCACTCAGAAAAGCATTTGGATAGCATATCAAAGGAATCGTGTGTGGCTGAAAATCAGTTGTTTGAAGATATAGAATGTTATGATTACCATCAAAATAACCATGTTGTCTTTGACCCTATAAATGAATACATGGCAAAGTTTTGCACACTAGTATTTCATTTTCATTTGCATTATGAAGATCAGATACATTATAAGTTGATTTGGTCATCTCATTATCATGGTTATTTTGAGGTTGAATGCAATCAATAGCCTCAAATATCAGAAAAGACAATTGATTGGCTTTATTGGAAATATCATGTTGCCTGACCTAAAGTGGAAATTGTTGCTGATATGGTATGTAGGAATGTGCAAATAAGCTCAGGGTAGGTTGAATGTGCATTTTTTTTAGTAGGTGCAGGTTGAGTCCCTCTTGCAAAAATCATTAAAGCTTGGGGAGCAGATTGGGAAGAATTTCAAAATTTTATTCTAAAGGATGGATAGCAGCACTAGAACTGCAAGTTCTTAGTGTACCACAAGGGCACACTATCCCAAGTGGAACCAATATTATCACTATAAAAGTTTTAACAATTTTGGACAGCCCTCATGGTTCCAAAGATTTTATGTTAAGCATGTTCAATTCATTTTTAATGTTTTTAGAATTCTAAGACATAGAGTGGAGTCTTGTTCCCATTATCAAATAAGGTCAACAATATTTTTTTACCTATCATTGGTCCCACATTGATTCAAAGGTGTCATGTGTTAAGGCTGTTTCAAAATTAACATGCGCTACGAAATCACCTAGGATTTTTCATAGCACAAAGCTTAGAAAATAAACTATGTGTGCTATGAAATCAGGGAATCGTAGTTATGATTTTTCGTAGCGCAAAACCTAGAATTTGCACTCGATGTGCTACGAAATCACTGAAGCAACGTTTTTCAGCAGAAAAATTGTTTTAAGTAGTCAACTTCGAGGAGGTCTCTTGAGCAACTGAAAGCATATTTTGGAAAACTGAAAGAGGCTTTTATTCTTGACCTACTAAACTAAAAAAACATATTTCAGTTGCTTCAGATTAATTATGAGTTGGGATAAGTTGAGAACTCAAATTGCACTACGAAACTGTTGTAGGAGTAGTTTTTTTCAGAAATCACAATTTCCAGTTTACACCTAATATTCAAAGACATTTTTTGGGCAGTAGGAAAGATATTGCAAAAAAAAAAAAGAGAGGTTTTTGTTCAGCACAAAGCGTTCTATAAAAGCCTCCTTCAGTTTTGTAAAACACATTTTTGATGACGAGAAAAAAGCTCGGTCCCAACACCTATTTTTTAGCCAGAACAGAGCATGGGACAGTTTCCTAGTTTTTAGGGCAGATGAAGGAGAAGCTATTGGAGGCTGATTGGGGGGTTATGGACATCAACAAGTTTGAATTTAAGGAGCAGCTATCAAAAATTGAATTTATTCCACAGTCAAGGTTGTTTCCAGCATAATAAGGAGTTACACTCTTAGTTGTATTAGGATTCTAGGACTGTCAGTTAACATCTACTTCTAATTAATAGTTTGTTTTAGGTATGAGTAGGTGTCAAGTCAATCAAATTCGAATTCTCTTGATGAAGGATCATGGAATCCTTATTGTAAAAGCTATATATGAAGCAAGATATGAAATTAGAAAGGGTTGGAGTTTTCATTAGTAAAGGAAAGATTGTGTTATTGTAAATACTGTGTTTTGTCATACTTAATACAGTGATTAGTTTGACTACTAAAGATTCACAAAGAGTTTATATGTTTGATGTTCTTATGGATTTATAGAATTACTTATTTGTAGTGGTATGAGCTTGTGATACCTAGAATTCATTGGAAAATACTCTAACTTCCTTCACATGCTTGTAAATTGTGTTGTTTCAGTGTGTTACAGTTTTCTTCATAAACCTAAAATCTAAGTGCCTTGATTTCCATATTTTGTTGATCATGTTGTCTTGTTGAAGACCATTTTGACTCCACAACCCGATAGATGTTTTCTAATCTGTTGGACACCTAAACCTCAATGGGTTAGTGTGGAAGTCGAATGGACAAAAGGAGTCCAAGAGACCTTGGGATGTGAATCCCAACGGTCACAACAATGTACTATAAATGTATATCTCTTGTTAATAAAAAATGTACTCACATGATTTATCTTTCCTATTTTATGTTTCCCATGCCTGTTTAACATGGTATCAGAGCAATGATGTGTGGCCTGTGTAGTTTTCTTCCTCAAGGTTTATCCTTTAGTTAAAAAATGACATGTTGTTATTCCCTGAGCAACTGGTCTAAGCTGCCTTGAATAGTGCTGGCCTAGTCTTCATTAGTTGTAACACTCCATTAATTCTGTCTACCATACCTGCGTTCTGTCTGCCACACCTACACTGCCCTGACATATTCTATTTATAATTCCTGTGCCGTGTTCAGTTGAATATGCTCAGACTTCAAAACCGTTTCACATTCTCTGCAAACTCATCTCTGTCCATAACGCGCTACCTTTCCAGCGTTGCCTCTGCTGCAAACTCACTATTGAAAGTGTTGAGTACCTGCCTAAAATATCCCAACATCTGGTAATACCTTCTAGACATTTCCAGAGGCGTTGGAGGATTTGTTAGTAGGCGTTGGAGGCAGAAGAGAAATCAATGGAACAATTTTTCTAATCTCTGTCTGGCTAATGCGTGCCTGAGTGTGCTGTTGGAGTGTGCTGTTGAGAATGCCGCATTCTCTTTCATTTGAATAGAGATAGAATCTATCTGTCAGCTCGAAGCGGTGTATTCAATTCAGTAACGAAGGAGACAGCGCGTCTAGGAGGACTATGGACTTGTGATGCTGCTATAAATTTTGCCTGCACGTGAAGTTGCTGAACTATGGCGAACAACTGAAGACGACTGTGAGCCATTTGGTGAACAAGGCTCATGGGCTTTGACGGAAGATGAAAAGCCATCGGGCCTCCTATGTTGTTCAATTCTAAATGCCATTAATTCTCTTCCTTCGGAAGTTCCCTCCTCCTCCATCTTTGCACTCATCTGCTTCTGCCTACGCGTAGAACTTGCGCTTTGCCTTTCCTCCATTTCTGTCAGCTCAGTGTAGTATATAGCAAAATTGAGGACTTTGAGGGCAGACTCTACATCTGATTTTAACACCTGATTCCTCAATTTCATCTTGGCATGAGCTGTTGAAAGATGAATTATAGTCTCCAACGAACGTGCAGTGATTGCAGACGATTGTATTTCACAAAAATCGTTGTTGCCAACTCTAGATCATCTTCTTCTGTGTGTCTTGAATTTTCATCAGCCACCACCATCCCACCATCTTCACTTGAAGAGTGATAATGATGCATGTGTAGAACATGCTTAGATATTCAATGATCAACATCGAGATCCATTTGATTAATAACAATAAATAGCAGACCAAAACGAGAGAGTAAAGAATCTGGAAGACCAATATTCCTGGTTGGAGTAAGTGAGCGGTCGTATGTGCCATATATAGGATTTGCAGCAACAACCACACTACAACGTGCATTAAGTGATGCGTGAATGATGGTATGATAGTAAAACCAGTGGTATTAGCATGGGCATCAAAAAAATACCTGCTTGCGGTTCTAATATCCTATGCAATACTTCAGCAATACCCTTGGTGATACAATTAGCATCAATATTCTGATATTCTGAAGATTTAACGAATACTAGATCTGTGGAGTCAGTGTAATCATCCATACTTGATACTATACATGAAACTACTTCATCCCTCAATGTGTCCATGCTCATGTTTTGAATATCAAAGTGAACACCTGGTAAAGTTGCAATATTTGGCGTAGCTTCTAGATTTTCAACAAGTTCCTTTGGGAAGTCCTTGGAGTCTTTGCATTTGCTTAGTTGGTGCCTGTTCTGAGTCTGGGGTGAGTTTGGGGCCCTTTTAAGAAGGCAATTGATATGCGCAGTAAGCTCATTCCTATTGTTTGGAAAAACATAAAGTGAAATGTTTGATATAGAAAGCATGATGAATGAAATGAGATGGAGATTCAGAGCAGTTTGAGTGAATGAATCCCAACACTTTTAAAACATCAATCTTGCCATAATATATCTTTGTCGTTGAATGATGTGGGACCCTAATCTTGAACACTGATCATATAACTCCGCTTTCCTCTTACTTAGCGTGAATTGTGGGGAAGCACATCAGGGGAAGTAGAACATTTTGAATTCTCCAGGGTACATTTTGCTGCTTGGATGTTGATGCCAACGCTGATGCTGTAAGAGCATTTCTTCACTGCAACTGAACTATAATCCTCATCAAGTCTTTGCGTCACTTGTGCTTCTCAACATTTCACTAAATTCGTCCCTCCATCCAGAATATTTTGACTATATTTGTGTTGAATGTGTTTGGCCGTGTGATGTGCTTGGGGTGTGAAACCAACTATCAAGAGGATGCATTCCATTTATGGGCATAACCACAAATTCTGGAGTTCTTTCTAAGGGGCCTAAAGTCATCATTCCACCTTTTCTTATTGTTGTAGTTGCATTGGAGGGACTGCATGCTATCTCAGAGGCTAAATGAGTGTGGTTCGGCGACGATACGAGGACTATCGTGAAAAGGGAACCTATGCTTCCATTTCTTGGGCAACCTACATCATAAAAAAAAGTTGAGGTGCCATTTTCGGGACTAAGAATTGCATATGCACTAATTTGTGTTGGTTGTCATTTAATTATCAGGTTCTATCTTCCAATTTGCTCATTGTATAGTTAAGTTTTTGAATGAGAAATGGGCATTTTGTAGGAGGTATCACTTAATGGCTATTGCATTTAATTTCTGAAGTTGCTATTGGAAAATATAAGTTTATTTGGAGACTGTTACTACATGTGGAAGCATCAAAGATAATGTACAGTGAATAAACTTACGAAAATCACTCAGCGTGGAGAACATTGTGGCAAAAATCATTTGCATATCAGGGTTTATCTATTGAGACAATGGCCAGACTTGAAGATGCATTAAAGTTATTGAATATCTTGATTCATTCCACTGTTGATGAGATGGTTAAGATAAAAAAAACATCTCTTTCCAATATTAAAAATTATCTCCAAAATGCACATGAGAATATTGAGTTTTTGCAGCTTGAGACAAAGCTGCAGCAAGAAGAACTACAGCAATGGAGTCATCATTCTAAACCTGTTTTTGTTCAGAATATTGAAACAGACTCCCATAAATAGCGAGACAATAATGTTACAATGCATTTAGATAAAGCAGCAACTGTACACGCAGATACAGAAACTTAGTCTGCACTTCCCAAGCCCATCATCAGACCTTGGGAAAAACTTGTCCACAATAAGCACAGAACTGGTCCCAGATATGACAAGGAATTGTCCTTTCATATTCCAGACTACGCCAAGCCCATCCATTTTTAGGGTGCTGGATTCATTAATGACAGTTCACCTGCTCCTCATGATAGTTCAGCTTCAGCTGCTCTAGACTCTGCCCCTCTTCCACAGCAACAACAACAACAAATCATGAAATGCCAACACTGTGACCAAGTTGGCCATTTGAAAGATCACTGTTTTGATCTTCATCCATGTAAGCACTGTCATAAAACCAGTCATTCCTCACACAGATGCTTGAGAAACAAACGTCCTGCAAGAACAAAGATTCATCTTGGATGGATCGCTTCTTGGCAATGGGCATCAATAGCCAAGAAGATATTCCAAACACATGTCAGAACTTGTTCCAGAGTATTGAAAAGTCTTGCAGCTGATTTTTCTCCATCATCTCACCTGTATCTGACAGGGGGAATGATGGTCATCTACAAGCTTCAAAGCCACATCAAGCGAGCCTGAGCCATAACCTTACACACGGATTTTCAGAGTTGTAGCTAGAGACAAAGATGCCCGTGAACAGCTTCAGTGGCAATCTGGGACACTTCCTCTAGCAGAAGACTTCAGCTTCTTGCTAGTTTTGGAAGAGTTCCAGGAACAAAATTGAGAACACTTCCTCTAGCAGAAGACTCCATATTCTTGCCAGTTTTGGAAGAGTTCCACGAATTGCATTAATCATTCAAGAGTTGTTGGTCATCCTTAACCATCACAGGTTGAGACTTCCCTTTTCAGGTTGAATTTCTCCCTTTTATGTGGGGTGAGACCTCCGTTTATTGGTTGAAGGTTTCCCTCTTCAAAAGAATAGGAGCACTTCCTCTAGCACAAGACTTCAACTTCTTGCCAGTTTTGGAAGAGTTTTGGGAACTGCACTAAGCGTTCCGGTGTTGGTGGCCATCCTTAAACCACCGCCCTTTATACCAACATTTCAGAGAGCACATTCAGCCTAGTGCTGCCATGCATTTTTGCACATTTTGTATTTCAGCTCTCTTCTTGGACTCATACATAACCCTTCAGATTAAGGGGGGAATGTTGGACACCTAATCCTCAATGGGTTAGTGTGGAAGCCGAATGGACAAAAGGAGTCCAAGAGACCTTGGGATGTGAATCCCAATGGTCACAACAATGTACTATAAATGTATATCTCCTGTTAATAAAACATGTACTCACATGATTTATCTTTCCTATTTTATGTTTCCCATGTATGTTTAACATAATCATACTTTCAACCAGTCAATAAGCTATACTTCCACTCATTTTATTCCTAGAGTTAGCCATCCAATCATTAATCAAAAACCCTAAACCCAGTGAGAGAGCCCTCTCAAGTTGAGGAGGCTAAGCCTCAACCAAAAGATTGGTTTGAAATAGTTACACTGAGATTGACATGATGAGTAGCCTATCAAGGTCCTATTTTGGTGATAACAGAAGGAAAGGTAAGAAAAGGGAAAGGATGGAAAGCAAGGATTAAGGAAGGAAGAGAAGCATCATACAATTTTAGCAAGAATACTTGCAGGTACATATTACATGTGTTTTTCTAGCTGGTTCAGACATGCATGGATTTTCATGTTAGTGTATGGTTCTCTTGCTATCATTGGCATGGTTTTTCCAGGTCATAACAGTGGTTTTCAGCCTAGCCTTCCATTTTCCTGGATGCCATGGTATGTTAGGATGTTTATATTTCTTTTGAGCTTTAGTTTCCTGGATGGGTTTCGAAATTTGGGGCAGATATGGTCTCAAGGTTTGTCTCAAAATGCTTGAGAATCCCTTGCTAGGTTTTGGCAGGATACACGGTAAAGCCCAAGGGAGAAGTATCTGTTTAGGTCCCAGTGATATGGGTTTGGATTGTGGTAAAGCTTAAGAGATTGGTCTCATTTTAGGGCCTGGTGATCCAGGATTGGATTGCGATAAAACCTGAGAGACAAGGAGATGAAAAATTTCTCAAGGATAGTGATGGATTCTGGATGGAATTCTAAGTTTGGCTCATTGGTGATTAGAGCACTAGTTTTGGTGTGATCATGGTTTGGTGAGGGTGTAGGTTGTTCAACCTCTGGATTCCTTTGGCTGTTTTTGGATTAGTTTATCCATGAGATCCCACATTCATGCTTGGAATATGGCACAGAGGTGACTAGCTAAAAGAAATAATTGGTTCAGCCATGTCTATGGTCGGGTGGAATGTGGAAACCGCAAACCTAGTCATATTTTCCTATGATTAATGAAAGCTAAGTTCTCTTTCTTTTGCACTTGTTTATATGTGGATATAATGGCTATTATATCTTTGTTATTTACATGGTTTTAGTTGGCTATAAGCTTGGTTAAATGATTGTTTCATGTCATGGTTATATCATGTATTTACCTGTAATTGTTAAATTGATGGATGCAAGATCTAATTGATGTTATAACAGTTTGATAGTGAAGGTGGTGGTCTTTCTTATCATTTTTCATAAGTGTTGTCATTCATTCATGATATGTCTTGTATCCTAGACTTGTAGATTTCAATGATGCCAAATGTTTGAGAGAATGTTAGTCCTGGTTGGGGAAGGTCAGGCCAAGTATCGAGCTTGATTTTTGGTTTAGTTTTCTTGTCATCATGTCTTTGATGGATTCTAAAAGTTATAACAAGTTCTGGGAATTGACCAGAATTATGGGCTAGAAAAGTGCTTTGAATTCAGTGAATGCTAGCACAGGTCTGCTGGGAAAAGCCCTAGGATGTTGGCTTGCAAGCCTGTGAGAGCAGCCAAAGGTCCCTGGACTCTACCATGCCTATAGTATGAGAGAATCGATAGATCAAGAGGAATAAAATATCAGTGGGACCCATGGGTAGGATGTTTGAGTGGCTAAGATGTCTCCTAGGGTTGTTGTTTGCTAATGTGTAAGGGTTTTTGATGTGTTTCGTTGATTCCATTTCCTTAAGGTCACCAAGGGGGTTGAATCCCTTATAGTGGCCTCTCTCATCACATATTTACCATGTTTGGCCGATTATTTGGGTACATGTGGGAGGAGGGCCGTTATAGTATTTTCCTTTATCTGTCTATTATCGTATAAGTTGTTTATCTATAATTGTTCATTGTCGAAATTTGTTGGCAATGGCTCATGGTGGTATTCCTTCGTGTTGAATCTAGAGGTGTTTAGAGAGGTCATGGCTATGCACTTTTATATCTAATCAATATGTTATGGCTTAAATATATTTTGACATTGATTATGTATTTACCTTTATGTATGAAGATGTAGCTTCATATCGTTGTTGTAGTGGTCGCTGGAGTATTTAGAATGTGGCATTGTGAGTTTTTCGGTGAGTATAGCCACTACTGGCATATATTAGTGCATATTAAAACTTGGAAGAAGGTTGAATTTTTATTTTCTTGTCTGAAATTAGTCCCTATGTTATAGTTGGTTACACATATGTTCTTACTTTGTTAGCTTAAGAACTTGCCCTATTGAAGCCTGTATTGTGGTATGATGTCCCTTTAGGTATTGGTTCTTGTTGGATCAGCTTAAGACCAGAGAAGGGAAGTGTCTATGCATTCTGGAGAAGATTGAGCATGTGTGTCTTGCGATGTGATGCCCATGATGGTGTGGTGGTTGTGAAATTCTGTGTAATTTGTTCATTGTTACAAAAAACAGAGCATCATTGTTTGGATGCAATCAAGCCTATTGAATAGAACACGATGTGTTGTTGGATATGTATTCTCGTGAGATTAGAGTAACCTGCCTATAGCTTGTAGTTGTGCCAACATTACATGTCCAGTCATTGTAGATGCCAGTGTACAAAGAAAACTCTACAGATTTGGTAAGTGTGAGTTAGAGAGGTAAATCTCCATGTAGAAGGGAATAGGAGGTTGTGTGTGGTGTTAAGAAGTAACTCAGTTCCATGGAGAGTCGATTGGGAGCAATATTGAGTTGTTTTAGCTTCCCAGAATCCAAAAAGAATACCTTTTGGGAGCACTACGAAAATATTTCATAATGCCTACAGGTTGTTTATTGTGCTACGAAAATATTCATATCACCTACAATAACACAGTTTGTGGGTTGTGTGTGAAGCTCTGGTAGCTTCGTTTCAGCCTGTTGGTCATGCCTTTATGATCTAAAGCCCTTTTATGGTGAATTATGTTTGGAAAGAGTAGGAATGCATGAGAGAAGACTCTCTCATGGTACTTGTGAGGCAAAACCCAAATTTCTGGTTTGATCGCACATTCCAAGTTGAATTTCTAAATTTTTTGAATCTAGATTGAAACAAAGTTATGGGATTTTTTGTCGAGTATTTTGGTGTATTGGGAGACTTCTGGTGAAGCTTGATACATCCCCATCAAGTGGTATCATAGCTCGACTACATTCTTTGGAGAATGTTAGAGACACAAAAAGCATTCAACTTTACAACTCTTTGATGAAGCAAAGTTTACAACATGTTGAGATTTCTCTTGATGTAGTAAGAATATCATAGATTGGATAATTGAGATGCTTGTATGTTTGGTGATAGATTGATAGTGGAAAAAGGGATGAAGAGAAAAATATCCTTACAATAGTAAGTGAGGTGATTATGGAGGAGTGGAGAGTTGATATGCTCTTCGTTGGAGAGGAATTGATTCAACAAGTAGTAGAAGATGAGATCTTGTTAGAGCTCTTATAAAGAAATTTAATATGATGTTTATGCTAATTTGGGTCATTAAAAGATTTATGTTTTCACAACTAAATTGGTAGCAACTTCCATAGCAAGTAAGCGATGCCAAAGGTGATTGAGAAGAAAATATCTTAGGTAAAATATGGTTATAGAAACCAATAGAAAAACTAAGAAGAGTGAGCAGTTGAATATGCAGCAGTGAAAAACTTGGAAAGATGAGGAGAAAATGTGCTCAAGAATAGGTTCTATTCTGAAGAACCTAGAGAAGATAATATACCAAGAGGATGACTTGGTATGGGTGACGAGTAGTAGACTTGTTACGGACAAAACAAGGGCTGGTTGTAGCTCACCAGCAGACAAGGAGAATACAAGAAGAGATAAAGATGAAGATGATAGCATGGGTTCAGAGGAAGGTCACAAGCGGAAGAAGAAAAGTGACAAAGGAATGAGTGATAGATGGTTGAGTTGAGATATAACTCAATCATGTGAGAATTTACTACAAGAAAGTCAAGATCACCAGATTTATGAGAGTAATAATGGTTTTGAACAAGAAGGTCTGCAACAATGAAAGGATGACATCAGTATGAAAAATTCTACAGTAGCAGTTGTATGATCAAGTGAATATTGAATCGATAGGCAAAGGTATCTATTTTAGTAAATTATGGATTAATTACTGATTAAAAGTACCAGTGATGAATGTTTTCAACTGAGGATGATGACAAGGAACCTTGTGGTATATAGTGAGGAAGAAAATCAAAGTTCTCAAAGGAGCAAGGTGAGTAAATTGCATGCAGAAGGAAGTAGAACAAAGAGTGCTCAAATGAGGATTCTAGAGGAAGAAATCAACAAAAATACCGGGAGAAGAATAGGCTTGGAAGAACTTAGTATGGTATTTACAAACAGGTTGATGGAATTGGCTTGTTACAATGGCTTATGTGCATCCCACAGTGAGCAGAGAGAATATCATAGAAAGAAGGAATTTGTGACTAGTGAGAGTCATAGTAAAGGTTCAGAGAGAAGCCATAGAAGATCAAGTCAGGGAAAACTTGATAATGAAGTAGTTGAAACTAAATTACAACTAGAGATGATGAGAGGACTCCTACATAAATATGAGGAAGACCAAAATTACAAATGAGAGTGAAATGAAATTTATTGCACAAGTTGAGATAGAGATAAATTGTTAGTTGGAGGAAAATCTTGAAGGGATTTGAGATGCATCCATGGAAGAATAGCATAAGGGTGATGAACACATGTGATGAAGAAGATGAAGATATGATGAGCAGATCCTGAAGACTACAAATTTTAGCCGAGGACTAAATTGGAAGATGAAATTGAAAGAAGGAAAGCGGGAAGGTATAGTTGTCTGCATGAAGAGACAACCTATGATGTGTTAGCAAGTTGTAGAATTCGACATTAAGTAAAGTTTAGAGTTCAAAAAAGAAGTTGTAGAAGAAGGTATGAGTTGAGTTAAGGATCTAGTAAGATATTTGCTTCATTATGCTAGTGATAGTAGAGGAAGGTGAGGAGATTTGCAGAAGCCTAGAGAAAGTAGTGATCATAGGGTTTTGGAGAAGAGAACCAGGAAGATGCCAAAATCCCAAACTTAATTGGGAGAAAGTTGCATGGTATCATGTAGTAGGAGGATACATTTTACTCTAGAGATATGTTGTATCTCACGAGTAGAAATTGTCACGAGATGAACAGATGCATCTGACCAAGAGGTAATAAATATATATATATATATATATATATATATATATATATATGTATATTGTACCTTGGGATTCTAATGTAGGGGCATATATGGGGGAGAAAGTTCAAGGAAGACTGGACTGAGGCTTTCCAATGTGATGGTAGGTCACATGATGGTGTTGCATTAGGGGAATTTTTAGTTCTAAAATGGGCCTCCTAAGGAAATTAAAAAATAATAGTCGAACTAATAAAATAAGATTAGATTACATCATCAAATTTTAGAGGGAAAAAAGATAAAACTATTTTTTCAACTCATATTTTCAACTTATCTCCTTATCGATTTACTCAAATTTCGAGTTGAAACACTCATTTGATGCAAAATTTGATTCCTTATCCAAGGAGTACCCATGTTGCATGCTTTCGATGGACCCCACTACACAAAAAATGAGAAATACATGAAAAATCATGTGTTTCATGTATTTCTCATTTTCCATGTAGTAGGGTCCATCAAAAGTATGCAACATGGGTACGCCTTGGATGAGGAATTAAATTTTGCATCCAACAAGTACTCCCGCTTGAAATTTGAGTAAAACCTTCAGGACAGAATTTGAAAATATGAGTTGAAAAAACTAGTTTTATTATTTTATTGTTTTTTAATATTTGTACTTTTCTACTAAAAAAATGGTGAATCATCCCCCATGGTTGACATCATCATATTGAATCCTATTGGTTCTTATAAAGTTTATTTTAGTTGTACATTTTTCTTAGGAGGCCCATTTTAGACCTCACAATTATCCTAATGAGAGAGATTTCAAAATTTTTGATAAATATTTGCATTAGGAAATGAGAGGAAATACTTGGTAATGTAAATATAACTAATGTGGCTTTAGTTTCCCATATTTGTGAGAAGGGGAAATGAGCCATCACTTGTGATTATTGGTTACTGATGTTAGCTTTCCTTATAAAGAAATGAGTGTTTAGAAGAGAGTAGGTAGATTTTTCTAGAAGAGGAAGAAGTGTAGCAGTAGATATGACAATCTCCAATGCTAGGAGGAGAGGTAGAGGATGAGAGGCCTAGGCTACACATGCCCAGATTATAAATTTTGTCCAGCTTAATGTATGTAGATTTTGAATAATGATAAATTATGTTTATGTGCCTCTATGTGAATATTTTCCTTTGTTTGTCTATTATCATTGAAGTTGTTTATCTATACTTGTTTAGAATCGAAATGTGTTGGAAATGTCTCATGGTGGTATGCCTTCATGTCGAATATGGAAGTGTTGAGATTGGTCATGGATGTGTTGTTTTATATCAAATCAATATGTGTTGGTTTCAATGTATTTTGGTATTAACTATGTGTATGGATGTTGTAGTGGTTGCTAGAGTATTTAGAATGTGTGATTGCAAGTTTGTGGGTGAGTATAGCCACTACTGGCATATGGTACTGCATATGAGAACTTGTGAGTAGGCTAAGTTGTTATTTTCTTGTCTGAAGCTAGTCCTTGGGTTGTATTTGGTTGTGTGTGTTCATACTCTATTATGTTAAGAACCTATGCATTTAAAGCCTCCAATGGGGTATGGGGTCCCTTTGTGTACTGGTTCTTGTTAGGTTAGCTTAAGGTCAGAGCAAGGAATTGTATGTGGATTATGGAGATGATTGATCATGTGCATCTCATGATGTCATTCCCATTATGGAGTGGTTGTTGTGCGACTGCATAATTTGAGTTATGTTAGAGAAAAACCATGGCACTATTTTTTATATGCAGTCACGCCTGTTGAATAGAACACGATGTGTTGTTGGATTTGTATTCCCTTGAGGTTAGAGTAACCTACTAATAGCTTGTAGTTTTTCCAACATTACTCGTTGATTCCTTGTAGCTGCCATATTATGAAGAAAAACTTGAAGATTTGGTAAGTGTGAGTTACAAAGGTAAATCTCCATGAAGAAGGGTGTAGCAGGTCATGTGTGTTGTTAAGGAGTGACTCAGGGCTGTGGATAGTTGATTGGGAGCAAGGTTGAGTCATTTCAGCTTCCTGGAATCCGAAAAGATGAGTTTCAATGAGTGCTACAAAAATATTTGTAGTGGCTATAGGTTTTTTACTGTGTTACAAAAATATTTTGTAACACGTACAACAATACAAGTTTTGGGTTGTGTGTGAAGCTTTGAGAGCTTGGTTTCATCTTATTGGTCATGTCTTGATGAGTTGAAGCCCTTTTAATGTGAATGAGGTTTCGAAAGAGTAGGAATGCATGAGATAAAACTCTCTCATGGTACTTCTGAAGCGGATCCCATATTTTCTGGTTTGACTACATATTTCAAATTAAATTTCTAAATTTTAAGAATTTAGATGAAAATATAACTGTGGGATTTTGTATGGAGTATTTTGGGGTACTGGGAGACTGTTGGGGAAGCTCGACACATCCACATTGGAAGTCACCACAATATTGGATATGCAATTTACCATAGTAACAAGTCTTAATTGTAATGTCGCTTCCTATAATGCTACATTGTGTTTTCCATGTGGAGAGAATATTGTTGTAAAAGGTATTACTTTGAGTCTTCATAGATTGTATTACTTCAATGTGATTTCCATGGTGAGAGTAGAATGAACTACCAAATGGTAAATCATATTTATAAATCCTATTGAATGCCCACCTTGATTTGAGGGATTACAATGTGGATGGAGGAATACAACTTTCATATTTTTAACCAGCAAAATTGGGAGAAACCAGCAGTTTTCCATTTAAAAATATTGAAATAAACTTAAACTTTTTTCAAATATAAAATTACTCATTGGTTAACACAAATTAATCTAAATTCAAAAATTAATCAATCATTATAATAATTTAATCGAATGATAGGGAATAATAAAAAATTAATGCCTCCTCAGACTTGTCAAAGCAAATTTACTCAAAATGAACTTGATTGAACTTGAACTTGAAAGCAGTTGTAAATTTTATAACAAAATTCTTTGGTAACAATTGTGGACAAAATATCTTATCAAATCAATATTGAAGATGGTACTAATTGCTAGTAGATTATTTAAGAGTAGTTGGAAGAATTGAAGTTGATTGTTGAAGAGTGGTTAGAAAACTTGAATTTATTTTATTATTAGAGATTGAAATCCACGTCCTACATTTTAATCATTTTGCACGAAGATTTTAAACTTCCTTTCTATTTTAGTGGATAGTAATAAAGAAAAACATTTTTCAAACCATGAATCTTTATTTCCTTCTTCAATAAAAAAAAAAACTGTGTATGTTATATATATAAGTAATAAGCTCTTACCTTAATATACCTTGAATAAAATTATTTTAGATGATGGTAGAATATTTATCCCGTGCATTTTCTCGTAATCCTTAGGTATGCCAATATGCATCATCATAAGGAAACATTTGTCATATCGTGAAATGCGTGAGACTCCATAAAGGGATATTTAGTGCGAGTAGTAAGCTAGCTAAATTTTCCTTATTATACTATCATCCTCTCTTTTTTTATCAGGCTATGGAAGAAGAGAAGTGGGTATTTACATTATTAAAGAGACTGAAATGATTGAAAGGAATAAAATCTGGGATTTTGTTGATTTTTCAACTAATCAAGGTAATACTGGTGTTAATTGTGTATACAAGGCAAAAGTATATGAGAAAGTAAATGTAGATAAATATAATGCAAGTCTAGTTGCTAACAGATTTCTATTGACTATGGTAAAATATTTTTCCTAGTAGTAAGGTTGGATATTATAATAGTTGTGTTAGTTATTTTAACCCACAACCAATGGCTAATATATGAAATGGATGTGAATTAAATATTCTTTAATGGAAAACTAGAAGAGATGGCATAATTGATCAATTGCCAAGATTTAAAGTAAATGGCTAAGAGTATAAAGTATACAAGTTGATTATAGCCTTGTATTGCTTGAAGAAACCTCCAATGGCTCAACATAGTTGGATTCTCTCATACTTAATAAATAATGGGTTCAACATGAGAAATAATGAACACACTTTCTAAACGTAATTCCACCAAGTAAAGTAATATGCTAAGAGGATTTTTATATGTCAACAAAAGTGTGGTATAAATGTCTTAAAAATATTTATGTTGGAAAACTCAAAACTAGTAGTGGCACCAATTACAAAAAGAAAAGAAATTAGCAAGCAAGAGGATTGACCAATAATGGTCCCAACATTATATAAGAGGCTCGTACGAAGCCTTATGTACCTTACTGCAACTAGACCTCATGGCATATATGCAATTAGTTCCGTTTTTGGATTTATGTAATATATGATGTTATATATGTGGTTGGTTCCATTTCTAGATTTTTGGATTCTATAAAACAATCTCACTAGAATGCTAAAAATATAATTTTAAGGTTTATTACTAGCACAATTCAGTATGTATTGTGGTATACAGGCTTTGAAAACAATACACTTACGAGATACATATTGATTTTGTTTAAGTATTGATGATAGGAAAATAATCTTGGGATATGATTTTAATTAAGACACAAACATGATCTCATGGGAATTTAAGAAACAAATTGTTTTCTCAACTTCTTAAACAAAAACTAAATATTTAGCAGTCACTAGAACATCATTCCATGCAATGTGGATAAGAAGACTTTTGAAGGATCTTGCAAATGTGGAGCGAACTTCTATTTTTTGGGACAACAATTCATTAATTGCATTGTCGAGGAACCATGTATTTGATAGGAAAAGGAAGAACATTGACACACTCTATAGTTTAATTCATAATCTTGTTTGCAATAGTGACATATCTTCAATTTTGCAGATAAATAGATCAATAAATATATATCTTTGGCAATCCATTTGGAAGAATTGTTTTTGTGTTTCAAACACCACACTTAGTAACTATTAATATTGATTAGTGTAATAATTAAGACTAAGGTGGGGTGTTAGAATATAATCTCTCCTATCAACTGAGCTAGTCAAGTAGTTAGTTGTGAGTTCAAGATATTTTTAGAAAAAACAAATTAGAAGTTGTGAGACCTAGATATCTCTAGTATTTATTATGAGATATATCTAAAATCTATTAGTCCTAGATAATTCTTGAATGTTCTTCATCTATTTTTAAATCTATTTACTCGTCATAAGCATGAGTCATGCCCCATTAGAATCCAATTGTTTTCACTTCTCTCTCCACCTAAAATTTTAATAGATCAAGCAAAGTGTGATGTAGCTATTGTAAGGGATATGGAGTGACACCCAAAATGAGTGAACCAAAGTCCAATTCTTTTAATGGTGGGAAAGCAATGTGAAAGGGTTGATTTAGGTACCTAAGTGTGGTGCATACTCATAAAAAATGGGCTAGATCAAATGGGGACATGAATGGATGGAAGTATTTTGGAACTAGTCTATCGAAGGCTTCATTAAATAAAAGGGTGTGTGTATTTCAAAAAAAGTATTTACCAAGGAGAGTATTTGGATGTCTCTAATTAGATGTGGCCTAGATTTAACATCCTTATATAGAATCCTACATAGGCAATTTCTAGGGAAATATTATTTTATATACATTGGTAATATGGACAAAGACAAGAGTAGAGCAAGCGAGAGTGAATACACCAATATAATCTTAAGCGATTGACTGACTTTGAGTAACTCTACATCCCCTCTGCTATAAGGAATAACAACTGAGAACAACTTAAGTGATTCCTATGATATAAATGATGACCTAGGATTTAAAAATCTATAGTATATCTAGTTACACCTACAATGTCTAAAAATTATGAAGTTCTTAATGAGAATGGGTGCAACAGTTTAAAAATGCTTATTAGTAGATGAGAGATTAGAGAAATTTTAGATGAGAGATTAAAGAAATATTAGTTAAGGGCACATTTTTAGAGAGGAAAGTAATTCAAAGTTTTAACATATTTTATCAATTCTATAAGCACCAAACCATTAAGGAAAATAGGGCATCATATTGTTTCTTAAAATTAACATTACGATTTGTTCAATAAATAATTAATTCGGTATTTAAAATGGTCAATTCTTTGTTGTTAATTTTTATTTGTTAAAAGGTGTTACTTTAGTTTACCAGTGATGCTCATAGATGAGTTTATTTTTGAATAGTTGGTAGGTATTTATCCTCCATGGATTATTTATAGTAGTAGTCACACATAAAAGGTTGAATTTTGAATCAAAAGTAGTTATGCTTCCTTTTAATCAAATTGGTTAATTAATAAATGTCATATCAACATGATTTATAGATTTTTGGGAATTTGGTATTAGTAATACATCATATTGGCCCATTGTATTCTAACAAATCATATTTGCAAATTAGGAATTTCCATGGTGAAATGGGGCAAATATCTATGGCTAAGAATATTATTACATTTTTTGTTAAACCCTATATATTCCCTATGTTAACTGAAAACACCCTTTATTAAGTCCTATATTTTTAGAGATTACATTTCTATTTTTATATTTTTATGTAGGCCAAAATCCCTCATGGTCCCATTTTATTATCATTGTACCCTTTGTCTTCTATATATATTATGAAGGCCTAGTATTAGGATTATCAAATATTATCTTGTAGATTGTATTCATTGTAAAAGGAGGCTTCTCCCTTGAATACGACTATATTTTTGGTTTCTTATCAATTTTAATGCACAAGGATCATAACATTTGATATCATATCTCATGATCATTGGGATATTATGCTTCAAACAAGTCATCGTGGCCTTTTCACTATCATTTTTTTTTGTGAGGTTTCAGATGGTGAAACTTAGAGACTATTGAAAAGGAATCTTAGGCAATATTTGGCTCAAATTTCAAATCCTTTTTTGCAATATTTCAGAGATATGTACAAAGGAAGTTAGGGTTTCTAAATTCTCTTAAAACTAGTCTCAAATATGTTAGTGTATCATTTTCACTATAGCATTTTTCCATGAGTAATCAGAATGTGAAACTTGTACCACTTTGAGATGAAATCATGTGAACATCTGATTCAAATATAATATCTTGGTTTGCTATAATTTCAAATATATGCTCTAAGGAAGTCCAAGTTCTTGTACACTTCTGAAATCAGTATCCAATAGGTCAATTTGGAATTTATACAATAAATCTTTTTATGTAATGTGTCGGATAGTGAATCCTAGCTCATATTAAGAAGAAACCTTGTGGAACATTTTTTTCAATTTTTAGAATTTATTTCACTATTCTTTCAAATGTATACCCTAGGAAACTTAGGGTTTCTGAATAGTTTTTAAATAAATTTTAAATAGGCTAGCATGATGCTCTTTCTATAACTTCCTTCCTAGGAATTTTCGTGCTCCAAAATATTTAAGTATTTCAGGAGACATCCATAAATACCTTAGGTATGAATTTCATAATTGTATTTGAATAATTACACACGTGACAGGTTATACAAGTTTTCTTGTTGGAATATGCAAAAAATAAGCCACTCTTGAGAAAGTTACCATAAATTTCAATTGACACATGAAATTTAGTCCACACATATGGAAATGTAGAAAAGACATATCATAGTATTACAAAATAATGTTTTATATTCAAAAGGGCTCAATTTTCAAAGATATATCAATAAAACTTTAGTAATTTTAATATTCTCTAGATTATGGTATATGTTACTTACTAATGACGTAAATTTTTTATTAGAATATCCCCTCTTTTGGTGAGTGAAATTTGTAATAAATAGTATTTTTATTATTATTTGCCAACATGCTTCTATATAATGCTACTACGCCAAGTAAATCTACTAAATTCTTATCCTTGATTCATGAAGAAAGTGAAGATATAGCGTTTAAGTTATTTCAATTATAGAAGAAACTTAATGATATGGATGACAAGATGTTTAAAAAGGTGGATTTCTCAAGTTGTCAAGTAAAGCTTAAAAGAGAAATGGAAAAGAAGATAAATGAAAATAAGGAAGGAATAAAAATGAAAATGAATGGAAATTGGGAAGGATTATAAAAGATGATAAATGAAACTAGGGAAGGAATAGAAAAGAAGATGAATGAAAATAAGGAAGAAATAGAAAAGAAGATAAATTAAAATAAGGAAGAACTAAAAAAAATCATGATTTCCATAGAAAATATTCTCTTGTAGAAGCTTCCTAAAAGGGATTTGGAGATTCAAGGAAATCATGAACATAAGGGGAACATGTTGCTGAGAATCAATCTCATATGGGAAGTATGCTAAACTATTGGAGAGAACAATTTTTTAATTGTAACATCATAACCATGAATTTTAAAACAAAGATCCACATCATTAGGGCTTCAATTTAGCACCAAGATACTACTACATTCCAAATATCGATATTAGGAAACTTAATGGTAATGATCCTATAACATGGATATTTCATATGGATAAACACATTGATCTACACATGTTAGGATATTTCGACACATAGGAAATAGTTAAGTATAACTTGGTCTAGTGTAGAGTTAGGTCAAGTGTGTTTCTTTACTATGTACTTTTGTAACTTATAATCTAACAGTCATGATATGTTCTAGACATGAAGTCTGACAGTTCACTCTCTCCTCAGTATTACCATCACTTGATCCGTGGCTTAACACCTGATTGGTCCATGATCTCTATTTAAAGAGCATGGAGGGTCATTTGTAGGGTCACCGTTCATGAGAGAAGCTTATGTAAATTTTCTTTCTTTTATTAATAAATTGCCTGAAGTGGACGTATTGGCTCAGGCTTGGACTATTTACTTGTTTGAGGGTTTTAACCACGTCAATAATACTGGTGTATTGATCTGTGATCTGTTTGTGAGTTGTGTCATTTAGTGTTCTATCTGAGGAACTTAACCTGTAAATTCCTACATGGTATCAAATCTATTTGAGGGCCACATTCATTTGTGATCGAAATCTGAAGTCAGTATAAGTGCATGCGATTTTTGTTTCCTAGATCTATAATTTTTGACTGCATTAGGGCCAAGAGGACTGCTCTATTGTGTTAGGATCATCTGTTCTAGTGAGGAAGCCCTTTCGTTTCACGTGAAAAGGCTTTTGGTAGCCCTAGCAGTGTCATACTTAAGATCTAGAGGTATACGATCTGTATTTGTAGTTTTAGTCATTCATCTCTCTCTTTATTTAGGTTTATTTAGTTCTCTAATTTTTTATTACCGGATCTATACCTTTAATTTCTATGTATGCTCTTTTCCCTGCAACTCTGTGTGATCTGGGCAAATCAGAAATAAAAAGGAAGTATTTTTCTCATTCGTATGCTCTTTTCCGCCACGTCTTAGTGTGATCTCGGAAAATCAGAAACATTGAGGAAAATATTTAGTTTCTGGCAAAATCTATCTTCAAGCCATAAGGTTTGGTTTTTTTGTATGTCTGTGTTGGGTTCTGTAATTTTTTGCTTTGTAGGAAAGAAGATATTTTTCAAGTAAGCATGCACCCCAAAGCTTTAGTGACTAAAACAAAAAACCCTTCATCTTTTCCAAAAATTACTAACCCTTTAAACTAGCTCAATTGGCCCAAATTTACTTTATGAGAATAGAGGTCTTGAGTTCAAGTCTTTCTTTTTATTGAGTTACTTTTTCAAAAAACATGTAACTTATGTTTTAAAGTTACTTAATGTAAAAGTGTTCTCACCCATTATAAAAAGTGAGTCACTTATAATTCTAAAGTCTCTTTATCTTTTATTTAAGTTACAATTTAGTGGGTAGCACATAAAGTACCATTGTGAAAGTGACTTTCGCTTATTTATAAAAGTGGGTAACATAAAATATTTTTTTAATGTGAGTTAATTAGATTAAGTCTGGAAATGGGTGTGGGGTGCGAGGGGATTTTTTAAAAATATAAAATTGTCATTTACATAGATAAAATGTTTAAGGTGGGTGCTTACAGCTGCATTGGTTCCAGCAGTGTTCACAAACAGTGCAATACTAACAGCGCTACCTACGACATTAATTTTAATTTTAATTTTAATAAGGTCGGTGCAAGCATAAAGGAGCACGGTAGTGCATCCATTATTAACATGGATGAAGTGATTAAGGCTATTGAAAACAAGATCATGGAGAGTGGAAATTCTCCAACTCACTATTATAATAAGTATATGGACAAAAGCAGCATAGTAGGTGTGAATAAAAAAACTAATGCGGATTGTAGTATTAAAAATGATTGTGCTACAAGTGATAATCAATCTAAGGCAAGTGATAATCAATCTAAGGCAGGATCTAAGAATTCCGAAAATGGCAGACCTATTATTGGTAACCCCAATGTTCCAAATAAATATGATAAGAGGGTCATTAATCTCTCATCCATGACTCTCACTTCTGAAGAAATCAATATCCTAAGCAAAGGATTAGGATTTGCGGTCACTCCTAAGAACATTCCATTTGAAAGCATAATTTGCAACATTGAGAATGGGACTCAACGCCTTTCATCAAACAATAAAGAGGTATTAAGACAGGAATGTTCCCTAGCTATGCTGAAGTCCAAACGTCCAAAGAGTAATCTGAATAAAGAGGGGCGAGAAGCTCTTAGATCTCTCCGAAATAATGATAAGATAGTGGTTCTTAAAGCTGATAAAGGAGGAGCCACTGTTGTGTTAAATAAGGAAGATTACATTCATAAAATGAATGAGCATTTAAATTGTGGGAGTTATAGAAGAGTCAACTCCAACCCTATCCCCAAGGTGATTAAACAAGTCAAGAAAGAGATCATGGAAACCAGCCTGGATGATAAAATAAAAAAGAAGTTGATTCCCTCCTGTGAGGTTATTCCTAGAATCTATTGATTACCAAAAATCCGTAAGGAAGGGGTCCCTCTTAGACCAATTTTTAACACCATTGGTTCCCCTGCCTATGAATTAGCTAAGTATGTAGTTAAGATCTTGAAACCTTTGGTTGGTAACACGGACTCTTTTATAAAAGACTCAAATGATTTTGTAAAGCTAATTAATAATAAAAGGGTGGATAAAGATGATATTCTAGTAAGTTTTGATGTGGTTTCTTTGTTTACAAAGATTCCTTTGGATGAAGCTGTTCATGTTATAAAGATGGCCACCGATCCTGAGACAACTAAGCTTACTCATATTTGTTTATGGTCCACCTTTTTCAGTTTTCAAGATCACTATTATGAGGAAATATCTGGTGTCGCCATGGGCTCCCCTCTCTCAACTATTGTTGCCAACCTATACATGGAGTACTTTGAAAGGAAAGCCCTTGACTCATACCCTGATGTAAGCCAGGCCTGTAAATACCAGGATCTTCAATATTCCAAGCATATAAGAATGCATCTCAACATATAATCCCAATTGACATCTTAAATCCGACAATTTCGTTCAACTTCATTCACACAAATCTTCAAATAGTTATCCGCTATGGCAATTATAAATTCAGATTTAAGCCACAACATACCTCTCAAGAATTTAGTGGCGCTCTTTCTAAACCTTGCAGACTCATCTATTCAACATGTTCATTTAATTTAGAAAATGATACTACCATACCTGCATTTTAGATCCCAGCGCTGGCTAAGATCATTTCCAGCGCGGACTTGGATAGGGTCGCTGCTGCAAACACTGTCTTTCACAAGTTGATGTCAAATTTACAAACAAATCATTCTTCCATGGATACAATCAGAATCGCTCTTCCTCCATTGTGAAACAAAATTCAGGACTCCATTAATGAGTATTTAAACTTTTGCACAGGATAGCGTATTCAACACTCAAGCTTGACATTTCTAGATTGGGTTTATGAAATTGACCCTCCTCCTATTCAAATCTTGACATAAATTTACATTGCTAGCAAATGCAATTCAAAATCAAAATCTCACTTACCCAAAAATTAGTTGCACATTCAATTATTTACAAATCTATCCATGTGTCAATCCCGCAATAGCTGCAGGTCGTTGTCTACACGAACGTAATTTTATGCCACATGCATACTGGAACAGAGCAATTCAAAAGGATTAATTATCATATAATCCGCAGGTCTCCAAAACGCACTACGTGTTGGCCATTGAACTAGCGTTCCCTGTGTTTGGGCTGAGAAAATATGTGACTCCCACTACTAATGGAAGTGGAAGACAGAAACTCAGATTTCAAAATCAGAACAATTAGTGATCAACAGGAACAAATTAAGGAACCAAAAACAATGACATTAGAGTCCAGGCCTAGCTGAGCTGTCGACACAATGCATGTCATGGTAGATTATATAAGAGAGGCCATTGACCATCGCTTCAGTATCTTAGAGCTAAAAACAAACAATAAGTTTAAACCATTCCATGCCTTTGAATTCATAAAAAACTACTTAATTATTCCAGCAAATTTAATACTCACAATTTCCTCATTCAACTCTTCACACAGAATTTTATCCATACACCATTTACCAAGTTAAGTTTTAAACTCAAACCCAGCACTTCCATAAAAATGAATATACTTACAGTAGCATTTTCCGTGGCCTAATTTACAATTTCATTGGCCCTTACAAACTGTCGAAGGCACTCCAAGCAAAAAGCCTCTCACTCTCTACACACACTCACTCACCCTCTCTAATGAGAGCTTTGTTGCCTCTTTATTTATAATAATATGGATAGGTCTTCTCAGACCTTATATTTTACAAAAGCAGGCTTTTTCTCTTTTACATAACAATTTAAAGCGTGAAGCTTTATTCTCCACTGTTATCCTAATTTTAACTGAAAAAACATAGAAATTCTATCCCAAATTTTGCTCCTAAACTATTTCTCTCATATCCTTTTATTTAGAAAAAGAATATTTACATAATTTTCACTTCCTATTTTATTAAAAATAACAAAATATTTAAAATTATCACACCCCCTTTTATCAAATATTTACAAATGAAAATGGTCTTGATGCTCCTGCATCATACACCCAACCTTAAAATTAATCATCATCCCCTGATCATGTGTTCGGATCTATGTATGCCTAGATCCCACACCTTGTTCTGCAAGTTATCATGTGCCATTGCTCGCTGTCTTTCTCCAGGTTTCCACACTTTATGTTGCATCACTCTACTGGCTGTGCTCTCGCAATCTTCTGTTGTCTTTCTTTTGTTGCTTCCTTTTTTTTTTTATTGCTGCTAGTCTCTTCCGGGATTCCTTCATCATCATCCGCCTCATCAGTTCAATTTCTTTGTCTAACAGATTTTCTCCAACATCTTCATTAAGACCTGTACTCACAAAACAATTGTTAGAATAAAAAATATAAGGCATCAATGCCTTGTACTCCTTTGCCAGCATTTCAGTACGCTGTTCTGAATCGTCCCCCACTATCATCACATCAGTATGCTGATCCAAACTTCCCAAAGAATCCTCTGAAGAATTTTCAAGACTGTCAACTACTCTTCCTCTCATACCATCTATTTCCATGATGTATTTTTCCTCTTGTTCACTGCACTGAACTCTTTCTTCTGCAATCTCCTTGTCATACTCTGGATTCTCCAACCAGTATTCCAACAAAGAAATTTCTCTGTAACATTGTTGAAGCATACCATCATCACTTGCATTCATACATAAACTTTCAGTTTGCACAAAATGTTCAATAGTATCAACTATTACTTCCCTTATCTGTGCTTCAGACTGATTCTCTTCTTCAACATCCACAAGAATTTCCTCTTGTGCTGTAACAGTTTCACAAGATTCCACATCCTTCTCAGTAAAACCTGTAATCACATCACAATTGTCAGCTACAAAAATACACGGTTTTACATTATCCAGCTGATCTGGATTTACCCAATAACTCAAGAAATCATCAATGATCTTCTCCTCTGTTTCACCAATGGAAACCTCCTCTGCACCTGCAAACACACACAACTCATCAGTTTTAAAACTGCAAGACTTTTTAGTCTTGACTGCTTCCTTCAGCACTTCCCTTTGATCAGATATGCATGTGGAATCTTCAAATTTCATCTCTGGCACAAGAACTCTAAGTCCCTTTTTTAACAAGGCAATCATAATTTGTCTCAACCTCCTCTGCAATTGTCGCCAAATCACTCTCTTTCCCTTCAGTGGAAAGATCCATTTTCCTTTCTAATTTCTGTGCTCTTGTAGCCATTCTTCTAATACCTGCAACTGTACCTTTGTTACTGCAATCTCTCTTTCTCGAACTTCTGCAGTCATCTCATCTCTGTGGCATTTCTCTGAACCTCTTCTTCTTCTAGAAAAACTCCCTCTGCCTCTGGCAGACTGCTTCCTCATGAGTTTCTCACTCACCATGAGTTTTACTAGCCTCTGCAACAACAATCTGTCTTGCTGCCACTTACCTCACCAATCTCTCCTCACTCAGTCTTTTGGTAAGTACTCGTTCCCTACCTCTGGAACCTCTTGAGCACTCCTCTGCTCTCTTTAGGCTATCTCCTCAACTCACTTTTTTTCTTCAGGACACTGCAATTGTCCTCCTTATTCAGCCTTCAGCTGAATGTCAGGTTCACTCCCACCATCTTCTCTGCAACCGTAAACTTCAATCATAAATTTCAGATCAAAAAAGCATCTCACCTTTAAGATCCTGCATGATCTTGTCTTCTTTCCACTTCTGCAATCCTACTCACTTGCAATTGTGTATGCTTGCATAACAAATTTAAAAATATGATCTTTCTTTCAATTATTCACCACAGTTCACTTCTAAATAAAAAACAAACATCTTTAGCTGAGCATTCTAGCTCTGATACCACCTGATGCAAGCCAGGCCTGCAAATACCAGGATCTTCAATATTCCTTCCATATAAGAATGCATCTCAACATATAATCCCAATTGACATCTTAAATCTGACAATTTCATTCAACTTTGTTCACACATATCTTCAAACAGTTCTCCGCTATGGAAATTATAAATTCAGATTTAAGCCACAACATACCTCTCAAGAATTCAGTGACGCTTTTTCTAAACCTTGCAGACTCATCCATTCAACGTGTTCATTTAATTTAGAAAATGATACTACCATACCTGCATTTTAGATCCCAGCGCTGACTAAGATCATTTCCAGCGCGGACTTGGATAGGGTCGCTGTTGCAAACACTGTCTTTCACAATTTGATGTCAAATTTACAAACAAATCATTCTTCCATGGATACAATCAGAATCGCTCTTCCTCCATTGTGAAACAGAATTCAGGACTCCATTAATGAGTATTTAAACTTTTGCACAGGATAGCGTATTCAACGCTCAACCTTGACATTTTTGGATTGGGTTTATGAAATCGACCCTCCTCCTATTCGAATCTTGACATAAATTTGCATTGCTAGCAAATGCAATTCAAAATTAAAATCTCACTTACCCAAAAATCAGTTGCGCATTCAATTATTTACAAATCTATCCATGTGTCAATCCCACAATAGTTGCAGGCTGTTGTCTACACCAACGTAATTTTATGCCACCTGCATGCCGGAATAGAGCAATTCAAAAGGATTAATTATCATATAATCCGCGGGTCACCAAAATGCACTACACATTGGGCATTGAACCGGAGTTCCCGGTGTTTGGGCTGAGAAAATATGTGATTCCCACTACCAATGGAAGTGGAAGACAAAAACTCAAATTTCAAAATCAGAACAATTAGTGATTGACAGGAACAAATTAAGGAACCAAAAACAACGACATTAGAGTCCAGGCCCAGCTGAGCTGTCGACACAATGCATGGCATGGCAGATTATATAAGAGAGTCCATTGACCATCGCTTTAGTATCTTAGAGCTAAAAACAAAACAATAAGTTTAAACCATTCCATGTCTTTGAATTCATAAAAAACTGCTTAATTATTCTAGCAAATTGAATACTCAGAATTTCCTCATTCAACTCTTCACACAGAATTTTATCCATACACCATTGACCAAGTTAAGGTTTAAACTCAAACCCAACACTTCCATAAAAATGAATATACTTATAGTAGCATTTTCCGTGACCTGATTTACAATTTCATTGGCCCTTACAAACTGCCGAAGGCACTCCAAGCAGAAAGCCTCTCACTCTCTACACACACTCACTCACCCTCTCTAATGAGAGCTTTGCTGCCTCTTTATTTATAATAATAATGGATAGGTCTTCTCAGATCTTATCTTTTACAAAAGTAGGCTTTTTCTTTTTTACATAACGATTTAAAGCGTGAAGCTTTATTCTCCACTGTTATCCTAATTTTAACTGAAAAAACATAGAAATTCTATCCCAAATTTTGCTCATAAACTATTTCTCTCATATCCTTTTATTTAGAAAAAGAATATTTACATAATCTTCACTTCCTATTCTATTAAAAATAACAAAATAATTAAAATTATCTCACCCCCCTTTTATCACATATTTACAAATGAAAATGGTTTTGATGCTCCTGCATCATACCCTTTGAAGCCAACATGGTGGAAAATATTTGTTGATGACAATAACCTAAATTGGACTCATGGTAAGGCAGAGCTCGAGAAGCTTTTCAGTCACCTTAACTCTATATCGTATGAGATCAAATTTACTATGGAGCTTGAAGAGAATGGTAAGATCCCCTTTCTAGATGTTCTAATCAGTAGAAAAGAGGATGGTACTTTGGGACACCAGGTCTATAGAAAGAAAACTCATACTGATAGCTATCTTCATGCTGACTCTTACCATCATCCTTCCCAAATATCTGGCATCTTAAACACTCTAGCTGTTAGGGCTTTCAGGATTTCTAACCCGGATCACCTAAAAGAAGAGATTGAGCACTTGACCTCTGTCTTCAAGAACCTTGGATACAAAGAGTGGAGTATCAAGAAAGCCATAAGAAGAGCTCAGGATAAGGCCATCTCCAAGCATCCTACTGAAGACAAGAAAGAAGGTTCTGGGAAGGTCTACCTTCCATTCATCGAGGGGATTACAGATAAGATTGCAAAAATTTTAAGGAAGAATAACATAAACACTAAATTTACAGCATGTGGAACTATAAGGCAGATGATGAGGTCAGTAAAGGATAACATTGATCATCAACAACTCAAGGATGTGTACAAGATTGATTTCTCTTGTGGCAAGAGTTATATTGGGGAAACAGGTCGATCTCTGAAAATAAGACTAAAGGAGCACGCAGCTGATATAAAGAATGAAAGGTCTCGCACATTGGCCCTTGCGGAACACTCGTCCAAAACCAAACATCATGTGTGCCTGGAGGATGCAAAAGTTATTGCAAGAGAGGATAATTATCACAAAAGAAAAATGAGAGAGGCTATCGAAATTATGAAATTTCCTCAGAACCTAAACAGGGACAATGGGAGTGAAATTAGTGGAAACTGGCTTCCCTCGATTAGACAAATAAACCCCTCTAAGCCTTTGGAAGCATAGTATTAGGGTTTCTTAATAAAATTAACTAATTAATTTAATTAATTTAATTAAAAA